>PPNK03000020.1:0-154965 GCA_003708145.3 Phaffomyces orbus
TTATTTATTTATTTATTTATTTATTTATTTATTTATTTATTTATTTATTTATTTATTTATTTATTTATTTATTTATTTATTTATTTATTTATTTACTACATTTGTTAGTTATTTTATTTATTACAGATAGAAACATTTAACACCGTTTTGTAGTATTTTTAGTTTAAAGTAGACCTGTGTGATTATGAGTTTATATTGTCACATAATTCAAATCACTTGAGTTTGGTTGTTACAGTCAACTATCATACTATTGGTATAAATCAAGGTGAAGGGCAGTTGATTTTTTAGCTTGCTTCTTTGAATCTTTACAACTTTCTTCAGGTCTTTTTTCTTCTCTTCTTTCTAAATACTCGTATCTATGGATTGATCAGGTCATTTTCATTGGTAGTAATCAGCTGTCATTAATTATTAGTTGAGTATGTTAAAAACTACGATTCCAATTCACACCAATTTTGGAAAAACTCTTTTTTGACAGCTCCTATATTATATACATGTGACATGTCTACATCTATCAACAAATGTCGACCTATAATAGATCTCCACAATGATCTTTGATATATAAACATGATTTAATTTACTCATTTTTAGAATATTTAGTATGGTTATCACTATAGCAACAATTAAAACCGTTTCAAACTGATAACGAAAAGAGCAAATTAAATGAATAACAAGATCAATATATAAAACATCTCCATTCCTAAAGATTACTAACACATCAACACACACTAATCACTCTAACCTCGCCTGTTCATATCCAAACCCCACGCTTCCTCTCAGGATATGATATCCGGTGTCTTCACGTGACTTTTACCTCGGAAATAAGTGCTCTCAGCCAATTAAATTTTGCTTTTTCAACCAATAATTTTAGCTTCAAAATTTTTGGGAGAAAGTAAAAAAATTTGTGAAGTGAAAAAAATCAAACGATTAAACAATCAAAGCAATTAAATTCTTTGTTAAGTTTATAAATTATTAGTTAATTCTTTACCGAAGTTTCAATCTAGAAGATCCATTTCCAAAATCTATCAAGTTTAAATACTCTGTTTGAATTTTTATTGTGTCTTTTATTCTTTATTTAATTTAGTTATCCAATTATCCTATTATTACAATGTTCAGATCAGTTTTAAGAACTCCAGCTGTTAGACAATCAGCTGTCTCAATGACCCGTCCATCAACCTTGAGAATGATGCCAACCAGAGTTGCTTCAATCAGAAACTACTCTGATCATCATGAAGAAACTTTTGAAGAATTCACAGCCAGATTTGAAAAAGAATTCGATCAAGCTTATGATCTTTTTGAAGTTCAACGTGTTTTAAACAACGCCTTTTCATACGATTTAGTCCCATCTCCATCAGTTATTGAAAGAGCTTTAAGAGCTTCAAGAAGAGTCAATGATTACGCTACTGCCGTCAGAGTTTTCGAAGGTTTGAAATACAAAGTTGAAAACGTTGATCAATACAATGCTTACTTAGAAGAATTAAAAGACGTCAGAGCCGAATTAGGTATCACTTTAAAAGAAGAATTATTCCCAGAATTAGTCAACGTTCCACATCATAATTAGAGAAATAAAAATAATTTGTCTTTAAATCTTGGATATAATTTCAAGATATAATTTTGTCTATTATTTTTATTATTATTATTTGTATTGTTTTTAATTATTAGATTAATGTTGTTATGGTGGTAAAGAAAGGACGCTCATGATGTTTTTTTTACAAGAAAAGTATATGATTCATTTTAGGTCAATAAAGTGCACATATATTATATATTAATATCACACATTTAAGAAAAAAGAAGAAAAAAAGAGAAGTGTCAACTGTTTGGTTGCTGCTTCTATAGAAAAATTTATATTTATTTCAATTTATTTAGAATATTTGAATTCTATTGTGCATTAAAATTTTTGAACTTGTAGAAGATTACATTTCTATATCTTCTCATTAATCTATTGTACAAAGTATATATATATAAAAGCATGCTT
This sequence comes from Phaffomyces orbus, assembly GCA_003708145.3. Taxonomy (NCBI): domain Eukaryota; kingdom Fungi; phylum Ascomycota; class Saccharomycetes; order Phaffomycetales; family Phaffomycetaceae; genus Phaffomyces; species Phaffomyces orbus. Next base: position 1,973 of record PPNK03000020.1, read on the forward strand.
ATGAATCGCTATAGTCATTATCGTCTTCCTCTTCATCATCTTCAATAAACTTATCATCTTTTCTTCTTTCTGCGTCTTCTCCATAAACTTCATCATCTGAATCATCTTCACCATTACCATCTCCATTATTAACTTCCTCAGCTGCATCATACCAATCAGTATAAACATCGACAGGTTTACTCAATGCATTTATCGTAGTTTGGAAACTTTGACCACACACTTTACAATATAAAGTACCTAAATTATTCTTTTTATCTAACGTACAAACAATTGATTTCTCATGATTGCAGAATAAACAATTAAATGATGTGTCTAGTTTCTGTACCACTTTCTTCACTGGTTTTCTAGATGATTTCTTTCTACCCTGTGAATATCTGTTAGCGAGTGTATCTTAACAATCAGCTCTCATAGAACTCACCATTTCTTTCTATTTATATCAATTTCCTCAACTTATTATGGTAACTCGAGTTTTGTTGCAAAGAAAACAGAAAACGGAAAACAAAATTACCCGGATCTGATTTGGTTGGCGTCACACTCGGCATCTCAAATTTTTTTCTAAAATTTTATTTTTATTTTGCGATGAGCTTCTTGATTAATACAAAGATAATTTACAAGTAATTAAATCAGTTCATAATGGCTCCAAAAAAAGCTCCATCCAAAGGTGCCAAAACTGCTAAACCTGCTGCTAAACAGACTAGATCAAATAAAGCTGCTAAAGAAATCAAATCAGATAGTGCTAAAAAAGTTAGTAAAAATGCTGCTAAACAAGGCAAGGTTGTTAAAGCAATGGAAATTGAAGATCTTAATGCAACTTTGAAATCAAATCAAAATTCAGTTGCGAAAGAAGTTCCTAACCCATTTGTTGATAGCAAGAAACTTAAATCTGCCTTAAAACAATTACAAGATTTTATCAAAAAATCAAATGATGAAAAAACAACTTTATTAGATGATGAAGATACTAATAAAATCAAATTAATCTTAACTAAAAAGAAAAAATTCACCGATAGACCATATTTCAAACAAAGATTAATTCGTATTGTCAATAAACCAAGAAATTCAGAAAATCCGTCAATTGCATTATTCGTTAGAGATCAACTTATCAGCAAAGAATTATTAGAGAAAATTGAAGAATCAGAAATCAACGGTTTAATAAGTGAGATCATTCCAATCAGTGAACTGAAAACAACATATAAACAATATGAAAAAAGAAGAGAATTAGCTTCAAAATATGATATTTTCTTAACTGATCAAGGTGCAACTGCATCATTACCAAAATTATTAGGTAAAGTGTTCTTCCCATCATCAAAAATTCCTATCGGAATCAACATCAATAGAATCTCTATCGAATCATTGAAAAAAGAAGTTGAAAAAGTTCTAAATTCCATTGTTTATAGATTACCACAAAGTAAATCACTGGAAATTGCGTTAGGTAATATTTCATTATTAAATGAAGACGTTTTGAATCAAGTTTTAAATCATTTCACTGATGAAGAAATAATGAACATTTATATCAAATCAAAAGAATCTCCAGCATTACCAATTTTTGAAACTGAAGTCGTTTACACTGATGCTGATCTAATCACTGAAGAAAAGACTGAACCTAACTTAGAAAAGATCCATATTGATTCGATCAATCAAGATGTTGAAGTTGATTCATTTGAAAAAGCTTTATTAGAAATCGCTCAAGATAGTGACATCACTGAGATTTTGGCTGATAAAATCAATACCAAATCTATCAAAAAATCAAATGATAAAAAAACTATTGCCAAAAGTTCTGATAAAATCTCCAAACCATCCAAGAAGTAAATTTTTGAATGGTCCAATTTTATCTTAAAATTGGAAATTTTAGATATTAAAAAAATTTGTAGATTTACTGTACCTCATATCATTCAACATTTCAACTTGATTCATTAAGCTCATTATCATAATCAAAGAATAATTCTTAATTCTGTAGTAAAATATTCACCATTCTCATCATGGGTTTTATGGAACTAATGGTGTTCTCACTTGAATTACTGTTGATCTACGTGCAGACTTCAAAATCATAAGGTTATGCTATGGCTCTATTTATTATGAATGCTTATTATAAGTTTGTCCAGTTGACACATAATTTTTTGGATAGATCAGTTCAAGGTTCAAACTGTTTGTTACTTATGGTATAACTTTCTACGTATCAGAGTTGAAAGTTCCGGCTTCTAATGTCTTCAGATATATATATATATATATATATATATATAATAGGAAAATCTGTATCAAATATCAAGTACACTGTTCTATTTCGTAACAGTAGGACTATAAGACTCCTGGTTGAATGAACTTACATGTCAAAAATGTTAATATGTATTGCAATCATTTTCCATTCAAGACCCAAAGCTAAAAAAATCAACCAACTTCCAAGACCCGTGTCAAGAGAAAAAGAGAGGGAGAAGGAAGCCAGTTATATATAAAGAGAGATGCCAAAAAAACTGTGTAAAATTTGAGTACGAAATATCTAGTGAAATGAAGTCCGGAGTTAATCGGTAATTCTTTAAAAAATCGACGGAATTACTAAAAATCTCGGGCATATCCACTTTCTGCTTGAAATTAGTGGCTAATTTTTTGGAGTTTTTTGACCATTTTTAGGTTTCCATTATAACCTACACACATTAACTTGCATGCAGATAAGCAGATCACTAATCTTATATTATAGCTTTATAAGGGCCCATCTTCTATCCAGGAGTCAGGAGTCTGTACGAACAGAGCAAGGAACATCACCCATAGGGAGACTTAAGTTAACAAATGATGATAAAAAAGGGTGAAGCAATGATAAAAGATAGGCAAAAAAAAATAAGCTAGTAAAAGTTACATTTAGAGCTAACACTAAAGAAGACTGGGAAACCGAAAGCCTGATCAGCTTGACCACGAGCTGTTTGAGATCTTAATAATATCCGACATTCTCATTGATGGAGTGAAGAGTCACAATTTTCAACTTTGACCTTGTAGATTGGATTGGTTCGAGTTACTTAGATTCTTTTCAACTGGACATAGTTAATGAACTAATAAATGCTGCAACAAATGAAGACTCTACGGCTTATACCTGGGCTAAAAGAGTTACTCGTTTATAGTTATATATTGATTAAAAACTGATAAATGATATATGTAATATAAGCACTCAGATATTTTGACCACGGATTCAGAAAATAAGGCCAAAAAGCTAGACAAATACAGAGAAAACATAAGCATCAGGGTTGTGATGACTTTCAAATTTCAATGAATTGATTTCAAAAATAAAAACTATATCTACAATGTACACGTACGAATAACAATAGTACATGCATATTTCGACGAATGTTCATATATGGATCAAAAATAAGACAAACATGACACTAAACTTTGGTTCAGCATTCTGGACAGTCTAATTAGATCTGTGTGAAAAGTTACTTAACCAATTGAATATATACAAAATCTAGTTATATCCTGGCCAAAGTTCAAACTTCAAAGTTCAAACTCATTAACCAGTGACCACTTCTGGAGATTTACCATTTCCGCAAAATTCTAATAGATCATGGATCAGTCATTAATATAGTGACAGATTAGTTTCCAATGTCTAGATTCAAATTGTTGTTCAGATAGGTCCCCAAAATTCAAAGTTATTCTGAAATTTGGAGTCAAGGACATAGCTTATTTAGTATACTGGATGTGTGTCACAACTTACTATCTTCAAATCATCCAGATTGTAAAATATACTCATCATTTTATGTAGTATGTACAGTTAAAATTCCAATCTTCTCAAATTTCATATATGTAATAATCAAACTTACAAAAGTTACTACTACTACTCTGTGCTATATTCCCTCATGTGTTGCATCCAAAGCCTCTAAAATTTTTGTGATCATTTTTCTTAAAAAAACAAAAATTTGTGTTTCATCAAAACAGTTAAAGTGAAACTTTAGATCTGAATTATTCGTTTATGATCAACTTATGTTTGGGAATACGTGATCAAGGCCCTTTAATAACAACAATCATTAAGAGGAATCAAAAGAAGAAAAAATGCATTGATTCAGATCAACCAAGGAATATATTTTTTTCTCTTAATTAATTTACAAATTATAAACTTCTCTTTTTGTGACTCTAGAGTCTAGTCATTCTGAAATTTCTTGATTTTGTTTTTATTCGATTTATCTGGTCATTTGGGGGACAGGTGTGGTTTTTAAATCTCTTCAGGTAATGTCAATATAATAGTAGTTGTCTGTTTACAAAAATAATGGGCATACTCACAAATATTCTTCTCTACTAATTTGCCGAATTAAACGTCTCTGGTCCAATATAAATTGATTTTTTTGACAATTATGTTCAATTGGAGCCACATTTCCTTATTCTACATTCTACGTCTTGTTTCATAACATATTTTTTTTACTTAACTTTTCTTATAAAATGTTTCGACTAATTGGACTTGGTGTAACAATTCGAGTTTACTTTTTTTTTATAAAAACCACTCTCACAGTTGTACTTCATTCTAACATTAAAATATATATATATGTATTTCCTTTATAGATTAACAAATTCTTTAATTTTTGAATCTCGCGCTAGAGTACTCGCATCTTAGAAAGTCACGAGACTTTTTTTTATTCCATTTTGGTCTGTTTGTTTTGATTTCGGAAAAACTATTTGAGAAAGAGTTGAATTTAATGAGGAAATTCTTTACTAATAGGTATTTTATGTAATATTATCAAAATTTGACCAATTTACTTCGTTAATATCACAAAAAGTTGATTCCAGTAGTGTTTTTAATTTATCTGATTCGTCTGATCTTTTTTTTGTGAAGAAAAACAGTTGAAAAAAAGCCGCTGAAGATTGATATAAATTTATTGAATTCAGATTGATTGTCTTTAACTTTCTATTTCTTTACTATTCAACAGAAAACCACAGATAAAGGTATTATAATTTAATACAGAATCTGATATTATGAGGGTTTTGTAATCGTAATGATAAAGATTGAAAGTATAAACTTCCTTCAGATATACAGTCATCTATTTAACAGACCCTCATCTGTTCAACTTGTTTTAAAAAGATACTGAAAAGTCAATATGATTATTACACAACATGAAAAGCACCTATAGCTCCTGAAGTAAATGATTCTTATCATTTAGGCCCGTAAATGTTAGTTTCAAACAACAAGAATCTATTGAATAAAGACTAGATACAAAAGATTTAACATTTATCATAACATTTTTCAAATCTATATGCTGAAGTGCTGAAGTAAAAAACTTTTTTTCAACTAGATATGGAAAGTGACTACAAGAAAGGTTCAGTATTATATATGATTAGAGTTTAATCGTATATAATGTTTATAGTACTGATCATTTGAATCAAGAACAGGTACCACTTGCATATTTGACACAATTTTATGAAAGTTTATTTAATTTGACACAAAATTTTATTTTCTATTATTGTTTTATGAGTTGAAAAGAATATGTAGTATATTTTGCAATATTTGATTTAATTTTCTATCAGTAGAAAATTGATTCTCTATATTTGATAAGACTGAGAATGATCTAATAGGACCATACTTGATAAGCATACTAAAAGTCAAAATAAAACGGAACCAAAAATCAATAGATTGAAGATTGCTATGAGCTTTTTGGCTTCTTTGAAAAGTCTAGAGTTTAAAATAATTCCTTAATATTATCACTGAAGCTGGATCTTTTTTTTCTTTATTCAAGATAGCTTTAATATATTTTAATGAATCAGACAAACTTACTATGGATGACCTTTTGGAGTCAATAGTTTGTTGACATTGGAAACACCAATCCAGGATCTTAATTACCAAAATAAATCTCCTAGTTAGTGGCTTATCATCCCATTTTTATTTTAAGTGTCAATTTATTAGCATCAGATATTTGAAATTATTGACAATATTATTGTAGTTGAAATAAACCTCTCATGATAAGAACTAATAAAATTAATAAGCAGAAAACAACCAATAGTATCCAAATAGCCGATAACATCAAAGGAATAGTTAAACAAAGTGATGGTTCGTTTCAAGAATCTAGATCTAAAAAGGATAAAAATCTATCAAGAAAAGAATTGCAAAAAACATCAAAAACAGAAGCAGTAATCTTGTTCAAATTCTTCCAGAAATGCTTTCGAGTATCTAAAATACATACCTTCACTCATGAAAAGCTTTCAAATGATTCTTTATCTTGTTGAATTTAGAAGTAAAATCATCGTTAAATTCAACATTTAAAAACATCAAATTCAAGGTTAGTTTAAGTTAGTAAGAATTCCAAAATAAACTAGGATCAATTGAGGGTATTGTAGATACAAACTCTATACTCAAAAAAGTGTTCAAAACTTCAATTGATGATAAAACTTGGATGAGCAGTAATTCGAAAATTTCAACAAATTGAAAATGGGTAAAATGCATCAAGAAAATTCAACAAAATGATTGATATCTTTATATCAATAACAAATGTATCCAAATATTAACTTGGTTTGATAAAAGAACCTAAAATCATATCAAAATTCAACAAATCAAAAAGCTTCAAAATTGTAACAATTGAAAGGCATTTAAATTGAATCAAAAATGTTAGTTTAAATCTGGAAAACAATTTCATAAGAATTATTGATGTCCATTATACTCACATATTGTTCTTCATTTGAGAAAGTTAAGCAAAATCATGTGAAAACTCAACAAGTTAAAAAGGTTTAAATTGTAACAATTTAAAAGCATCAGAATTAACTCAAATACTAGATAAACTCTGGAAAAAGAATTCATAAGACTTATTGATACCTCATGTACTCACCTATTGCTCTTAGTTTGAGAAACGTCACCAATTGGTTGAAATAATGACAAATTTATTTTGAAATGAAAAAAACCAGATATTAAAAACAACAATAATTACCAAAACAAAAGCTTTAAAATCCAAAAACACATCAAACTAGGTAAACCAATATCACATATTTCAACTATGAGTAGTATTGTACTTGTTACTCCTGCGCCGCAGGCGAAAATTTGATTTAATAATTAATTTTTTGCCTGCTCTGAAACATGCTAAATGTTAGTAATATTGCAAAACTTGTAATCCAACAACGATACTTACTAGTGACATCTTTTATGGATGTCAAAAATACGAATTGATGTTCAAAATAAACAAATCAATTTTACCGCTGAAATTAAAACATCAAGATTTGAATTAAATTGTTAGTATTTTGAACCAAAACAGACACATAGTGATACATTCGTAGTTATCTTCTGACAACCTTTAGCATAACTCAAACTGTCAATTGATATCATTAATTGTAGTTTTTGTAGCAATCAATAAATTATTAAAAACCCAAACTGATCTTAAAACAATCAAAACTCATGAGCATTCATCCAAACAACCACTAACCCTATCTAAGGCACCTCATAAACATCATTACACCCTTCAAATCAGCTTGAACAATCAATTGATGTTATAATTTAGTAATTTAAAAATCATAACAAATAAATTCCAAAATATAATTATTCGTAAATCAGTGAAAAATGGTTAGTATCAGATAATTCCAAAAGCATGAGCACTAGAATGAACGGTATTATAAACTCATAGACAATTTCAGCTAATATTGGACAATTTCAATATAATATAATGATTTGAAATTAACTGCTCAAAATTAAAATGGATTGAAAGTGAATAAAATATAGTTAGTATATGAGTTTGAAGGTCTAGAAATTGATTTGAGGTATCATATTCTCACAAAAGGTCCTAATTAATTGTTGTTTGGCTTTTCCCAGTTACTGTTTATAAATTGTAGAATATTAAGAGTGAAACATTACTATTAATTTTACGCTATACGGTAAAAATTATTACGTTATTGTTATGTAATACTTTTTGTATTCTAAAATGCGTAGTGTATGATCCGTAATTTTTTAGTAATATGAGACAGGAGACAGGAGATTGTTTGTTGCGCATAAATGGACATTAGAACATACAACTCACGTGAGAAATTGTGTTTTAAGCTATAGGTAAAAAAAATCTATTTAACTTGATCATCTAGAAAAAAAGTTTCGTTGGCATATATGTCTATACAGCGTACGTTCAGACTATATATTTATGTAGTTGTATTGCGCTTCAGTTGAAACTTGCAACTTGCTTATTCCTAGTGTCTAATTAGAAAACCAGCAGGGATATAGAATATCAAGCTTGCAATTTGTTGTTAACCAGCTGGTACTTGGTATTCAAAAGTTTGCTTTTCCTCTCCAAGTAGACTTATTCCCGTTATATAGTAGTATGTTGAACCAATCAACTACATGCAATCCAATCATCTATTGCCGACTAATAATTCAACCAAGTAACTACTGAGTGTGTAAATAGAACAAACTACCAATAACTGGAATTGCAGAGAACCTCCACTATATATAGGCTGTCGCTCTGGTAACTGGTTCTACTCTGTGTTGTATTTAAGCCGAAACATTGTAAAAAATATTACAGCATTGTTTATACGCATATATAGCCAATATTTTACTAACTCGCTGCATGGTCTATATATGCTTCACCGTTCTGCGCAGGCCGCGATTAATCGTCATATGTACAACGTACATATATGTAATCTCAATTGATCTATATAGATCTTCAAATTCTAATTTTTACTAAAGAACAATTAACTATATTAATAAACAATTGATGATAGCACTTATTTATATATGTTATTATGCTATAACTTAATACCCATGTTTCAGTTGGGGTTCCATATATACTTCAAGAGTTTTATTTACACTAGTACCCAATTGTAGTATATCATTCAAATTCTAACGATTGATCTTCCATTGAATCATATGTTCATATGCTGGACTACTGAATCATCATGACATAGTTCTCTGACATATATAATACGAAACAGGGGCTGTTTGTATTTTTTTCAATTTACTGAATTATTTATAAAGTTGAGCCTGACTTCTGGCTCCTGACTCCTGACTTTTGAGATTTCCTGATTGTTGAATTTAACTGTTCCCAGTATTGGTGGAATATAAAACTATAATTATCTGGGACGCGGTTTCTTAAAAAGTTTTAAGATATCAACTTTCAAGGCATATATATATGTCAAGGAATATCAGTATATATATAGCTGCCATCAATCAGGTTAATGAGGCTTATACATTGCATGATATATTTACAATTTATAGTCGATATATAGCTATTAGCGAGTCGCGACTGATAGAGAGTTCAGCAGCCAGCTATATAGTGCAGGTTTTTCCATGTGTATATATATTAATATATATATAATATATTATTGTTAAAAAAATAAATGCTAAAAGTTGTTCAAGTCTATGCTTGATGTACAATCAACGAGTCTAGAGCCAATTATAAACAAGCTAGGCCGGTATAGACTGTCGCTTCAGAGTTCATAAATCATATATATCGATCTACAAAAATCTTTTTATACATGTTTCCAAAAATATATATAGCATAAAAACATTGAAGCTCAACCATCAAGATTGATCAGTGTTTGAACTTCAAAACTCAAGTCTCTCTAGTATTTTACCGTTATACTTCAAGATGATCAAACAAATTTATTCAGTTGATTAGCAATTATTTCTCTGCCAATGTATTAGTTTTTGCTGATGGATTTATTTTGTAAGATGGTAATTAAATCTTAATTCTTGATTGCTATATATTAAAATTACTAAAAAATATTGTTCATGACGTGCGTAGTTTTTGGGAATGCAATATCAAGTTGGCACTGGCAAGTTTATATATATCACTATTATCTATATCTAGTATCTAGATTCTAGATTGTATACTGTAATATAGTATACACTGTAGTCTGTGTAACTTTTCAAGCTTTATATGTAAATAATCAGCTGATCACACTCAAAATGATTCAATACGTAAGTCATCTCAAATGGTTTGTTTATATATGAGATAAAAGTAATGTATAGACTCTATATACATAGATTATAGGCAAGTTATAAAACAATGGATCGAGTTGACATAGATGATAGGTCTATTGTTTTTTGGAACTCAACTGAATGTATGTTTTCCTGCCTCCGAGAGCCTGACTCCTGACTCCTGGACTCCTGAGTCAACCGATCCACCACCTAGATCAATCAATAATTATTTCAACAGATCCGATCAATTCAAGTGGTATATAGAAGGTTCCATGGAAACTATTCGGCTTGAGGAATGTCATTTTGACACGGATTCCATGTGGAAATTTCCTGTCAATTACCAAAAACATCTCAGTGATAACATTTCATATAAATCCTTATCTATATCTATATCATGATCATATAACACACACTTTTGATTGAAACAACAGTTCTTGAGTTAACTTCTTGTTATCCAACACTCTTTTGTACCATATATAGTAACCATACCTGTCTGGACTCTGGACTCTGGAGAAGCTGGAATTGTGATATATACTGTGCAGGCATGTCTGCATGTTCATGCACTTAAATTTTAGAAGTTGTCTGGCGGTCCTGCAGCCTTTAGGTTATACTTGTCCCGCGACGAACACAGTACCCAAAGTAACAGTCAGTTCTACTCACAATTGATGTCACTGATTGTTATGGGTATATATAGCATGAACAAACTCATTTATATATAGTTAACTAATTAACAAGTGACAAATCACTATAAGGGTTTGAACTTTGGCTTAGAACTTAGAACCTTGACGAAAACTATTAGAACACAAAGAAAGTTTGTCTCGTTTATGACAGTTAATTAATACACACGAATTTTCTATAAATCTGTTTACTAAAAATACAGAGTTTCCCGTATTAAACCGAGAAAGTTTGTGGATATCCAGTACAGTCAGCTGCTAAATAACTAAGAATCAAGAATGAGTTGTTTTGCAAATACCACAATTGATGAAATTTAAAAGATACTTTATATATTTTGGTGGAACTATATATTCTTGAATTCACGAGATGAAATTTGTCCATATGAACAATTTTCCATGCATCATTATGTGAGATCTGGCCGTAACAAATACAGATAGATGTTCATGTGTCAACTCGGCTCAAAAATCGAAAGCTTAAATTACTAGTGTGCTTTACAGATTTTCGTTCATGAACCATAATTTGGTGTTATTTAGATAATTAATTATATACTCGAATCTCGATTAATTATATGTATTATGCCATATGGCCCATGGGGGTCTGTCTTCCCAACTTCCAAGAAAATATTTACGATATGGGGTTGGGGGGACACTACTCCACCTGAGTACATGGGCAAGGGTTCATTCGCCTTGAGGCTTGCCCTAACAGTGCTATTCAAACATCTTGAGTATGTAGTCCAAATATCATGTATATTGTTGACTCTTGAGTGTGCCCACAGAATATATCTCTAACGTCTGTTATAATTGTCATTTTTAGCCAGATATTTCCATTATTTATATAGTGACCACGTCTCAGCCCTGAAGTGTAACTTCCACATGACCTCATCGCCTACCCATCATGTTACAGAAATATACAATTTTCCATTAATCACGACTTTTCCTTATGGGATCTTTTTCCTCATAATGACTTCTCTTTTTTTTTTTTCTCTGAATTCTATTATCTATTCAAAATCACTAATCCACTATAACTGTTATCTGAATACTAAATAATGAAATGACAGAAAGTTAGAAGCTTAAAGAGGAAATCTCATAAGTTACTGAAGTTAAATCTTTTCAGCAACTCCACAATCCCTCTCAAGTTAACCTCAAAAACTCTACTGAAAGTGTCATGTCATATAATTATATTTGAAACAATAGCACATAGTGACATATGTACTACATATAATAGGAACTGAAAAGACACATCACGTATCTAATTAATTATAAGTATATTTAATTTTAGATCTAATTTATGTTCCAATTTATTTATAGCCCGTTTACTCATGCCTGTTTACCGTTTTTTAGTAGCACATTTTTCTTAAAATAGCTCAGTTTATAGAAAACGAAGGTCCCAGATTAGAACTCAGTACGTGTCACTGTTCCAGAGAGGAACAGTCATGAACATGGATGAGATGATAATATTAGAATAGTATTGGAATTTGGAAGCTACAAATTCAGATATTGGATTGAGATCATGATGCATCTAATCAGTTAGTTGGAGAAACCCGCGATTCTAATTCCTGAATCCTCTATATCTCTTGAATAATAATATTTTGACTAGACAAAAAACAAGCTACATGGGCTTAAATATAAAAGATTACCTTGCACATGGTGGAATAGTTTTACATTATAAATCTGACAATGTACTTGAGAAACTTCAGTTTGATTCAATTATCAATATTTTATTTTTAAACCCTTTTCGATATCTGATATCTGTAGAAATCCTGTGCCTTAAAGATTGAAATCCCGCGCGTGAAATGTTCTCTAATTAGATATAATCGGTACAATCACTATAGGTACTAGGTAGACTACTAAGACTAGCCTATAGCTATCTCTTCATTATTATATGCTCTTGAGACAACAATGTCAGCTTCCTGCATAAATATGCAAATGTTGATTTATGCAGATATATGTATATGGACACTTATTCAAACCAATTATGGGCCCATTTTGACTAATAGTGAACAACATGCTGTGACCGGCAGGAGCCATTTTCATAATTATGTTGATAATAGATCGTTTAGGCGATGGTAAAAGTCGTGTTTTAATTCCCAAATTGAATGGATTATAATCCTACCAATCCTAACCAGTGGATAGCATCATTTTCCAACGTACTGGTCATGAAATTGAGGCACTTCACTCTTCCAAATCCTCTATTTTAAGACAGACTAAACTGTCTTCATGTGAAACCGATTCACTTGTCAACCTCTGTTTCTGCATATATTTACTGCAAATCTTTCTTCTCAGATTTTCTTAAATTTCTACCAACTCAATTGTTATATATAAAAACACACACGCTTACTCGAATTCTTTCCAAACCCCAGTAATAGAACTCAATAGGAACTAACAAATTTCATTGATACTTCATTGTTATTCAATTACTCAAAACAACTGTTCAGTGCTGACTTGCTAACATTTGCAACATATTCTTTATATCGATTGTCTTTTTGCTTAGTATACTTAGCAACCCAATCTCATTAATCAAACTTGCAAATCAAAACAAAACTCTTTTATAGTTTCCATTCAGAGTTCATTCAAAATATCATCCATACTACCTCCGCACCAATTAGGACCTGGTGGTTCTATCAATACAATGCCAGCAGAACTAACACTTTCTCAACCAAGTTCAAGCGTTTTCATTGATCAAAAATTAAAACAATACAACGAACGTGAAGAAAGATTTAGACTAGCTGTTGCCGAAGCCACTGATAACAAATCTGCATCCATCAATTCAATAGCAAACAAATACAGAGTTAGTAGAACTACATTATCAAGAAGAATCCATGGCTTCAAAAATACAAGAAATAGTCATGAAAAACAACAGAAATTTACTAATGAAGAAGAAAATCTAATCATCTCCAAAATCCAAACAATGTTACAAACTTCGGATCAAATTCCACCAAAGAAGGAAGTTTTGAATATCTGTGAAAATGTTTTAAAAGAAAAATACAAAAATAGAGCTCCATCTGAAGGTGAAAATTTCTTTAAAGTAGGTAAGAATTGGATTGATAGATTTTTAGAAAGGCACAATGATAAACTAATGATTAATCCAACAACAACATTATCTGAATACTATAGATCTGAATTTTTACAAAGAAAAAAATTAAGATCCGATAGAAGTTTTAAAACTTCAGGTGATTCAACTCCAAATGAACATTCTTCGTATCAACAAGGTGACTCCGAGAATGGCTCAAACCAAATGTATCAATATCAACCTCAAGGTTCAATTTCAGGAGTTGATCCAATACATCCAAGATTTCCTTATCCAAGTCAATCAGAAAATGGGTTTAGTTATCAATCAAATGTTGATCAAAATCAAATTAATCCATATGCTCCAAATGCAGGTTATATGAATCATCCATCAAGCTCATTTTCAAATCATACACCAACCGATTGGCAAGCTGTAAATTTTCAACAAAGACCTTCACTTTATTTTGGACAAAATTCACAAAGTAATGTACCAACTTCTAGTGCACCATTTCAACCAATACCGCCATTAGTTGGAAGACCTCAGACATACCCTTCTTATGTTTATGGAAGTCAGCCAGTTAAGACTGATAGTCCAGTTAATTCGTTTCCAGAAACCCAACCGAGTTCAGAACCTCAAACTATTCAAACACCACAACCTCAGCCTCAAAATCAACCCCAGCCTCAAAATCAACCCCAACCTCAACCTCAACCTCAACAATCTCAATCATTACCCACAATCCCTCAAGTCCAACCAATACTAGGATTCAATGGAAATCAAAACTATGCTTATTCTTTTTCTCATCAAGGTACATTTGCCAATAATTCAAATAGCTCAAATAATGAACAAATAGATACAACCCCATTAGATCCATTACAATTTTATCAAGGTCAAAGATTTCAATATAATTTGGTGAGACAAAGAATTTTGAAAGAATTAGAAAGTCTTAACGTTGATGTTAGTACTGTTACAAAATTAGTCAATCTAACTTTTAAACAAATTGAGTTTGAATCAGGTAGTGGGAATTCCAATAGTAATTTGAACAATTATCAAGTTTCAAATTATTGAATTGAAAAGTTTGTTATCTGATCTTCCTTATAGGTGTTGTCGTTTTATTTTATCCTTTTTTTTTTTCCATTTTTATTTTTACTGGTGTGGTTTTCTATTTTATTGTCGTCATATGTTATAATATTTTGCGGTTTGTTCATTACATTATTTTGCCTATTCACTCTTTGATCGGTTTTTTGTTTTATTTTTATGATTATGTTTTACTCGCTTATTTTGCATACATTTTTATTTCACTTATCTTTAGTTTATTCTTTACACCTTACAATTTAGTTTTTATATGTTACACATTTACTATACATTGGTTTATTTGGTTTGCTTTGATATTTTTTTTCAAGATAGAAATTGAAAATTAACTTGAATGGTTTTTTGAATATCCACAGTTTACTCATATAGATTTTGTGGGTGCGGTTCTTTATTTTTATTTTTATTTTGATTTGAATGGACCTATATGTTTTATTTACTTATTTATGTTCTAATTTGTTTGTTTTTAAATATCAATGAATTTCAAACTTGATTATGGTTCACTTATAGTCCTTTTTCTTTCCCAATTACATTATATTCTTTACTGAATAGAATTATTTAATTTTTTGCTGTGATATTATTACAATTCTTTAATAAGACACTTGTTTCCATTTCCATTTCCAAATAACTGTACATATTGTAGACATTAATTAGTCATATTCATCGTCATCATCATATTCATCATATTCATCATATTCATCATATTCATTATCTGATAACTCATCAAATATAGATTTTGATGGTAAACTTGTTCTAAAACTTTCAACTGCATTCTTGATTAGATGATCGTCATTTCCCTTTATTGGATGCAGTATTATCTTTGGTGTATTAAAATTTGTAATATTGTCGTTTAAAACAATTTCATGTTCTTGAAATTCTGTCCAATCTTCGTCATTCTTATTAGATGACTTGTCTTGGTTGATTCCCATCTGTTTTCTTAATTCTTTGTTATATTTCAGTAATGATTCTTTGATCTCATCATGTGTGTATATCTGTGACTTATTTGGTTCTTCTTCCTCCTGATCATAATTGAAACCTGGAGGTGGTGACGCAGGTGGTGAGATTAGAAACATTCTACTATTGTTAGGCAACTTTAAATAATTATCCTGAAAATTATTGTTATGATCTTTTAGTGAATAGCTGACTTTGAATGTAGTATTTAGGTCATTTTTAAGTAAATCATGAATCTTTAGAGCTGATTGTTTATTATCAAATACTAAAATTATTCTATTTAGTGACAGAAGTATGATAAACTGTACAGTGTCAGCACTTGTGATGTTGTCGAAAATTTTCTGTTGCAAATCTTTTATGAAATCTTGTTCATTTATAGAGCAAATATCCAGTCCAGTTATTATCAAAGTATTAGTTTCTGGCATACAATATTCAGTGTAACACTAGACCAATTCTGTTACTGGCATATACAATATACAATCATGTTAAGTAAATAAAGTGAAGTGATAAAGTGATTTCGATTACCTAATAATTTAGTCACCAAGAAAATCCCGAATCCCGAATCCCGGAAGTTTTAGGACTTGTGAACATCTGTTGGTGGCAGGTGCCCCTCGGCGAGAGTGACAATAACAAACAATTGTGTACCAGGTGAGTTTTCAAGAAAAAATTCTAATTGATTTCCTTTAAATTACTCAACTAATCATCAATTGATATTTAAATAATGCCAAAATTAATCTTAGTCAGACACGGTCAATCCGAATGGAACGAAAAGAACTTATTTACGGGTTGGGTTGATGTTACCTTATCAGAAAAGGGTATCGCAGAAGCTAAAAGAGCTGGTGTTTTGTTAAAAGAGTCTGGTTTGAAACCAGATATTTTATTCACTTCTAAATTAACTAGAGCTATCCAAACTGCTAACTTAGCTTTAGAAAACGCTGGTTTCTCTTACATCGATGTTCAAAGATCTTGGAGATTAAATGAACGTCATTACGGTGCTTTACAAGGTAAAGATAAGGCTGAAACTTTAGCTACTTATGGTGAAGAACAATTCAAAACTTGGAGAAGATCTTTTGATATCCCACCTCCACCAATTGAAGCTGACTCCAAATTCTCTCAAAAAGGTGATGAGAGATATAAATTGATTGATCCAAATGTCTTACCACAAACTGAGTCTTTGAAATTAGTCATTGATAGACTATTACCATACTGGCAAGACAACATTGCTAAGGAATTATTGGAAGGTAAAACCGTCATTGTTGCTGCCCATGGTAATTCTTTAAGAGCTTTAGTTAAACACTTAGATAACATCTCTGATGCAGACATTGCTAACTTGAACATCCCAACTGGTATCCCATTAGTTTATGATTTAGATGCTGAATTAAAACCAACGAAACCTGCTTACTACTTAGATCCAGAAGCTGCTGCTGCCGGTGCTGCTGCTGTTGCTAACCAAGGTAAAAAATAGACTTTTTTATCTCCAATTGTTTAGTGTAAATACAGATCTTTGATCTTTGATATGAAATTAGCTAATAGAATTTATCTCCTATCTCTCTTAAACTTTAAATGAAAGGTTTGATCATATAATCTCACCATTTAACTAGATACAGAGCTAATTAATTAATATATTAAACTGATGTGAAATTAGTTGAGAAGATAATGCACCATAATAAGTTATTTTTAACTGATATCAATTAAATTGACATACACATTATATAGCGCTCTGTCACTGGTTTTATAATTAATCAATAAAATCGGGCTGGATTATCATCAGAATATAATTAATTCTTAATAAGTATTTTTACAAACATGCAAATCTAAATGTATTAATTATGTATAAAAATAAAATTCATGACTTTATGAACTCTTCTATAATTCAGTAATTAAACTAGCCGTAGCTGCTAACATTAACATTGGTAGCAATTATAGGCTAATTAATATACTACCAATGTCTTCCACGGCTTCATGCCACAAGTGATCCTTCGGTTAAAAATTTAATGGATTAAAAAATTATTTAACTTTTAAAAGCGAAAAAAAATTGTTTTCATCAGCTAGTTAGCTTATACAGCTAGTAGTTATAATTATATATAATATAGTACTAGAAATAATTGATTATGATTATATTGATTTTAACAATACTATTGAGTGTTAATTATATAGAATATTATTAGTTGTTAATAATATCATTTTAATATTTATCATATATGATATATTTAAAAAGTCTTTCATTAGACTTTTTGATACAACTTAACAAAAATATTTCGGATTGAAATTACTCTATCAAGTTATTCTATATATCGGTTTCACCAATTGTTCATTAATTGTAATATTAATATCATTTGATACACTATAATGAATAAATTTGAAAGTCATACACGACAGACTCATTTCTTTGAGTCATGATCAAAATTTATGGTCTTCCTAAAACTCGGCCAAAAAAAGTGACACAAATTTTGACTACAATAATTTTGTGAACAAATCTATCAAAAACCTTTACTAAAACTAAATTAGTATAAATTAAAATTCTAAAAGTATCATATAGTACAGTAACCATGAAAACGATAATGACAAAAAAATAACTAGCGATAAAGTTTTTTAGCAAATGATTAATTGACAGTAATTGTCGAATTAACAAAACTTGTACTTTGTGGTACATGAGTTGTAAAATACTCATATCTAGTGACTGTCATTATAACAGGTAAATTTGAAGGTAGAACTGAAGCTCCAGTTAATGAAACAATTATTAGAAAAGTGTTTAGAATTGTATGCACTTGCATTATGATTGTAATTATGAATTTGTTCTTTTATGAATACAAACAACTAGGACTGATTTGGGAATAGTGGACACTTTCTCAATATTTATACAGAAAAAAATAAGAAACTACAAAAGATGATAAATTAGTAATCAATATATCAGTTACATAGATCAAAACTTAATAATTGTTGAGTTTAGACACCATACAGTTGTCCGATGTTCATGTTACATATCGTTCAATAGTATTAAATGTAATATTTATGTTATATGATCAAAATAAATCCGCAATTCCACTTTTGGATGTTTCTTTTTCGATAGTGGCTAGTTGATACAAATGAAATCTAGAATCGGTGTGTATGATTCAGTAGATTTATTGAAAAGAAAAGAGCGCTTAACAGATGATCTGTGTCATTTTACATATCCGTGTGTGGGTGTACCCAGAATGCCTTAGATTTTCTTTTTCTTGAATTACAGAGTTTTGTAGTTTTTTTTTTCTTTTCTATAAAGGGTAAAGATTAAAAAAGTATTAGTGTGAAAAAAAAGAAATCACTTGCTGTAGCAATTGTATTGTACAATTAAATCATATGAACCTATCATATAATTTTTCAAAAATGAATTAAAAAAAAAAATAAAGAACTTCAATGATGTTCAAAGTTGAAGAATAGAAAACAAAAAAATTAGAAATCAGTCTTTAGCTGCAAGAACTTGTTTAACAGGTTCTGTTTCATTAGCATATAGACCATGTTCTTGAATATATCTGATGACACTATTTGGTAATAAATACTGAACTGACATACCTCTTCTTATAAATAACCTAACTTTTGTTGAACTAATGTCATTATAAATTAGTTGTTTGATAACTAATATGTTTCTTCTATTTTCGTACATTATATCATGACCCAATAAGAAAGAACGAACATCAGAACCGGTTCTTTCAACTATTAAACATCCATATCTACCTAAAATATGATTTAAATCTTCATCAGCCCAAACGTTTGGTTCCCCCATACTTTCAATTAGATCACCACCTGCTAGTAGCATAACTTTGACACCTCTCTTGGTACCATCAGAAGTTAAAATACCACCTCTTTTAATATTTATTTCTTCATTGAAATGATCTAAAACTTTAGCAGTTCTTGTATAAGTTGGTTGTAAAGATTCCCAAGCATCAACCATTAACCAACTACTTGTTCTTTCACAAGCCAATTCACACATTCTAACTCTATGGGAAGAAGGAGCTAATCCTCTTTTTTGGTAATGGTCACTGACAGGACTGTAATAACCTCCAACGACTTCAAACCTTGTTTGTTCTCTAATGGAATCTAAAGCCATTTCAAACATTCTTAAATGTAAATAAGTGATTGGAGAAAATGAACCACAAGCAACAACGACCAAAGGAAATTTATTTGGGTTTTTCAATTTTGGAATCAATCTATGAGTTGGAAATTCATAAGTTTCTAAACTTTTTGATTGTCTTACAACACCATGAGGAACTTCTTCTAAATCAGCAGTTTGATAAGAATGAATTCTTGGAACAGGATTCATATCATTGAAAAAATCTGAAGCAAATGAGTTTAATGAAGGTTTAATCGTTTGATTATCAAACGGTTCATCGAATTCGTCTTCTTCAGTGGATGAATTTTCATTTGATGATAATGGTTGTAAATCTTCTGGTATTCTAGGAATTGAGCTTTCGATTGAAGTCGGGGTAGTGGCACCAGAAAGATTAGCGTCTGTATTGGTTCCACTAGCAGATTTATGATGATGGTGGTGATGATGATGATGACGGTGAGTACGTGGTTTAATAGGAGCATCTAGTTTGTTTGGATAATCAGCTAAGACGAGACGCATTATTGGATCAGCTTTTGGAATTTGAGAAGAAGGAGCCAATGGCTCCACTTCCGAGGCGTTTTGAGAAGGTGGTCTAAAATCTGGTGCCATTGAAGGATCCATATTTGTATTAAGTGTGGATGATTATAAATAATAATGTTATGAGTAGTAAGTAGATAAGATCAAGAAAAAAAAACTGAAAAGTGTACACCTGAATTATAAACCGGAAATATTGGTGGAATGATTTAAAAGTAGGATAACTTGATGAGTCTTTGAATGAGCTCAGATTGGTATAAATTGAAGTGAATTTATGGGAAAGAAATGAAATAAACTGGAAATATTCAAAATTTCTGTGTCATCTTTTTTTTCAGTTGGATGAGAACAATTTCGTCACATGATGAAATATTGAATAAAACAGGAAAATTTACAGGAATTATTGAGATCTAAAGGGATCCAATGATTGGTATTGTTCATAGTATGTAGGATCATCAATTAATACGATTCGAAGGGCGTTTTTTACGATCAAAATTGACGGATTTTGAGTTTTTTCATCTCGAGAATCATTTTGATGAGACATAATTCAAGGCGATGAGCTTCACAAAATAAATATTTTTAGTGAAAAAAAGTTGAAGTTTGATGAAATTTGAACGTATTCAGTAACTAGAATCAATAGAATTAGCCCATTTTACTCTCTTTTAGTGTTTAATGGGAGAACTTCAGGGCTCCGTAACAATTGCTATACAATAATTTAATTATAATCGATATTTATTTGATTCATTCTCCTTCTCTCAACTTGGTTCAAATGTTAATTCAACACCAGAAAGCCGTTCTTCCCATTGAGGAGAGAATAAGGTGAGTGACACTATCATCAACTAGCATCTTAATCTATTAACTCTTCAAGGCTCACCAAAAAGAAATTCCCAACAGTCGATGATCTAAAGAAAGCAGTACTGAAAAGTGATTACAACAGCGATCTAGACTGTTTCTCAAGAAGTTTTCTATGGAAGGTATGTAACCCTATAGTGTTTGACAATTTTGTAACAAAACTAACACATCCCTTTCAGGCTGTTTGTTTGAATGCGTATAAAGTAGAATTCAAAAGTGAAGAGTTGAAACCAATTCCAAGTAATGATGAGAAACCAACTGAGATCTACCATTCTAAACATGAACTATCTAAAGAGATTGTCATCGAGGACCCACTCGACACTCATACAGTTGATGAAGAAACGCTGAACGTCATCAAATTAGATGTCGAAAGATTAATCATTGATCCATTATTTCAAGTTCCTAGAATTAAACAAGATATTGTCCAAATATTATACAACTATGATAAGTTCCATCCATATAAACAAGGTTTTCATGAGATTTGTGGACTAATCTATTTAGAACTGTTTAATGATGATTCAGAGAACCCAAATTTGAAAATTGATACTTTTAATATATTCACAAGTATAATGTTAAGTATTGTGCCTAATTTTTATGTTGAAGATCATTTAATTCAATGGTGTGTTTCTGACTTCAACAAATATTTTGCATTAGTGGATAGAAGCTTATATGAATTACTAGTGAAAAGACATAGAATTGAATCACAGATTTGGTTAATCAGATGGGTTAGACTTATTTTCATGAGAGAATTGGGATTATCCAACACTGTTAGGATAATCGATTATTTGATGTGTTATTCTTATGACTTATCAGTCTTAGTTCCATTTATGATAATTATTTTGTTAATCAAGATTAAAATTCAATTAGTTGAATGTGAAGATAATGGAGAAATATTGCAATTGTTGTTAAGGTATCCAGCCACAGAACTAACGCATAAGGAAATTAAAGAGTTGATTGAGTTGAGTATCAAACTACATAAAGCTCCAGAGCCCAAACTGGAATCTTTAGGTATAAGTTTGAATAAGAAGTTCAATAAAGAATACAATTGGGATAAAATTAAAGATCTGGATAGATTAAAAATGGAGATGAAGCTACAAAGAAGGGTGAAAAAAGCATTCAACAAATAGAGATATCAACAAATAGAGATATCATAATAACACATAACAATACAATCATAGAGTATCATAGTGTAGTATTTACAATCTCCTTCGAGGCCTCTACCTAGAGCTTCCACCTAGAGAGACCCCCTAGCTCTCCCTACAGTCTCGGCCAAAACTCGCGAATTGTTGAAAAGTAGAAATGGCACAATAAATTTGAGTGGTGGCCCAATTATGAACAAAATAATATTAGAAATATTCTTCTTTGCAACAATTGCTCCTTAATTCAATCCATCTTTTTGCAAATCACACAGTCTCAGCCACCCAAATTCCTCATTCAACGACCCAACTATTCAATTCTGTCGTCTTTCCCGGCCTGCTCTTTTCTCCACACTACCTTTTTTACATATTCAATAATACCTAATTTCATACAACATTATAAAACAATAATTCAATAAACATCAAACATTTCATCATGTCAAAGTCTCATAGTCATGACAATACAGATGCCGAAGAACTAAACTGGTTTTTAAGAGGAAAATTACCCTCAGTACCTCATGTTGCTTCACCAAGTCTTCCAAATCATACAGTTCCGTCCTTTAGTTCCTCCAATTCAAACATTTTAGAAGATTTAGATCACTCTTCAAATGCTGATTTCCATGATAACATCACTCCCAATAATTCAAACACTACAGATAAGAACGAGATGGGTCATGTTTTAAGCAGATCTGTATCTTTACCTGCATCATCAGCAAGTAATATCATTCCACCAAAGAAAAAATCAGGGTTTTTTAGAAGTATTTTTGGTGGTAAGCATAAAACTCCTACTCCGTCTCCATCACCATCACCAAGACCTTCTGTTTCATTATCTTCATCTTCAAAGACATCAAACGAAGAATGTCCAATACAGGGCTCAACTAAAGATAATTTAAGAAGAGCAAGATCATTAAGTGTCAGTTCTGCAAGTACATTAGACCCTAAACTAGAAGAATTCTTTCAATATTATAGAAGAAAAGGTTTCGAAAAATTACAATCTGACTTGAATCCAAATAAAAATAAAAATTCCATCTCAGATATAAGTTCAACTGAACAACCTCCAAAATCAAGAAATGTTAAAGTAGATATCTTAGGAAGACCAATCCCTCCTCACCCTCCAAAATCCAAACTACCTTCAGCTTTAGTGAAGAATGATAATCATGATAAATGTGTCAGAGATCAACTAAAACATACCAATGATCAAACAATAGCTTCTCAGTTAGCACAACAACAATCCTCAAAGTTAGGATTTCTGAAAAGAATGAGTAATAATACAAGTGATGTAAATTCCACTATAACTGTTGATTCTTTGAAATCTAATGAATCTATAATGTCATCAAGGGATAAACGTAAACAACCTGCTGTTATTCCAGGTTTAGAAAATTTACCGATTCTAAAAAGAGTCTCATTTGATTTCCCTGTTTTTTATAATGATCCACCACAGCAAATTCCTTCAAGAGCTCCAAGAAAGGGTGAAGTTGAAATATTATCTGATGGTACAATTGTTATTCATAAATTATCTGCGGAAGAAAGAAAGAAAATAATGGCTTCTTCTCAAAGTGGTATTGTCGTTGGTGGTACTGGTCCTCTAAAAGTCTTGACCAAAGAACAAAGAGAAGAGATTGAAAGAAATGAAGTTCATAATGCTAATGATAAACCTTTAATGATTGATACTAATTTTGTTTCTAATGAAAATGCTGATAAAATTGATCATATCAATATTAGTAACATTGAAAAGGCTTCAAGTACACCAAAATTAACCATCACTGATGATAATTCAGTTACTGCTTCTGATGATGAGTCAGATTATGATTCAGAAGAAGAAGATTTAAAAGAATCAGGTATCAAACATTCCTTAAAAGTTGCTGCATCTGCTGCTGCTGCATCTTCTCGTGGTAGAGAAGCTCCAAATGATTTGAGACGAACCGTTACCAATCATGAAGAAGAAGTTATTGTGGACACTGAGGCAACAAAGATTAATATCGACAAACCAATGGTTCGTCATAGTAAAAGTCATACTTCACTTGAAAATTTAAATGAATATAAAGAATCAGAAGAAGAAGATGATTCTGAAAAGGTTAATCGTCGCCATGTTAAAGTTCCTTATGATGTTTTATATACAAGATGTTGCCATTTAAGAGAAATTTTACCAATTCCTGCAACTATTAAACAACTGAAACCAGGTTCAACAGATCCGATTCCATTATTACAATTAAGAAATCCAAAACCTTCATTAGTTGAAGTTCTAACTTTTAGTGATTTCATCTCAGTTGCACCAATCCTTTGTATTTCATTAGATGGAGTTGCGTTATCATCAGAGATGTTGAGGATTATTCTGAGTTCATTAGCTCATAAAAAGGAATTAGAAAAATTGACATTTAGAAACACACCGATTGATGAATTAGGTTGGAAATTATTATGTTGGTTTTTGACTAAGAACCAAACTTTATCAAGAATCGATTTAACTCAAGTTCCGTCATTACCAACAAATTCTCAAAAAGCTTCTAAGTCTTCTAGTTCATCCACTATTGTAAGAATGGAATGTGATATGAATTCAAGATCTGATATGAACTGGAATTTATTTAATGCTGCTCTAATTTCAAGAAATGGTATTGAAGAATTAGTTTTAAATGGTGCTAAAATTTTCGTTGATCAATTTAAAAATTTGATCGAAATGGGTATAAAATTAAGTACAACAAGATTAGGGTTAGCTTATAATGAGTTAAGTACAGAACATGTTCAATTGCTTGCTAAGAATCTAGACTTGAAAAATATATTAGGTTTAGATTTAGGTTATAATGATTTAGATGGTAAACTGAGATATTTTTTTGATAATTCAGGTGATGATTTTGTTGGATCAAGTTTGAAATATTTATCACTTAATTCAGCAAATTTATCAAATAAGAATGATCAGTTCAATAAATTTATAACAACTTTCACAAAATTACAAGAATTAAGATATATTGATCTATCAAATAATGAAAAGTTATTCCCAAACTTAATGAAGACCTTATCACAAAACTTACCATTATTTCCAAAATTAACAAGAATTCAATTCGATTATAATAATCTACCACAACGTTTCATTGTTGGATTTGCTGAATTGATTCCTTTTTGTACTTCTTTGTCATATGTTTCATTACTAGGTAATAAACTTGATATAATCAGTGGTAAAGCATTAGCGTCAGCGATGAAAAAATCTAAATCAATGATTACATTAGATATAGAATATGGTAATTTACCTCATGAAATTAAAGAAGATATTGCTTTGAGTTCGGTGAGAAATATGCGTCATCAAGTTTATCATAAAGATGATGAGAAGCATAGTAGCAGTGAAGAATTATTAAGCTTACAAAATGAGTTATCTCAGTTATTAATAGCTGATAAAACAAAACCTAACGCTGGTTTATATGAAAATTTCATCACAAGAGCAACGTCAATCAGAAAAAAAATTCATGAAACTATTGACGAATTATTTGATCTAAGAATTCAAGGCAAATTAAGTGTGGATGGTAAAGAAACTTTGATTAGATTTTGTTTCATTGATTCATCAATAGAAAATGGTTTGAAGTTATTAAATGAAAAAAATCCCTTTATAAAATTTGATCAGTTACGTGAACCATCGATTGCATCAAGTGAAAATTCATCATTGAGTCCAAAAAATATGTTAGGTACATATACAACTTCAAAAGGTCATGGGGAATTACTTCCATTTGGCGTTGGTTCTAACCGTACTCATGATGATGATGAGTTAATGGATCTTGAAAAAACTCCAGAAGCTATAACAGATCCTGACGAAGCAAGATTAATTGATGATACTAAATTGAAGGAAGAAGGTTCATTATTGAAGATTGGATCTTTTATCAAGAAAAACGAATTACAAAATGCTTTATCTGAAGATCATTTAAAGACATTAACTTCAATGAGTGGGGATGATATTAGGGAAATCATGCTAAAGACAAATAATGTTGAAAACCTAGTTAAAGTACTGGATTCAATGAAGGAGAAAGGTATTCAGTTAGGTGATATTTATAAAGAAAAACCTATAGTTCCAGTTAACCGAAGAAGCGAACAAGATAGCCTAGAGTTAGAAACTTCCAAAAACACAGTCTCTAATACTGAGGGTAATAAGAAGATTATTAAATCCTCCCATAAACATAAACCAAATAATGATCTTGATGATTATAGTTCAGATGATTCAAGTAGTGTAACTTCAGGGAAGGGAGGATTAGATCATGCTTTTGATGAAATCTTGGACGAAATTGTTAAAGTCAGAACAAACAGTTGATCCAGGTTTCTGTACATTAGTTTTTATGTACTTATGAAAAGTACAGGTTTAGATACAGATTGTTCAATTCAAGATAATTTTGATACATGTAATAATACAATAATATATAATAGTGTTTTATGAAACCATTTGTAGTGTACATGTTAAACTGATGATTATACAGATTCTATGAATTTCAAAATGATTTTACCAGCGTTGATACCTTCATGTTCATCATTTTTTAGTGATTCAATTGATTCTTTATAAAAATCTTTTTCAATCTCTTGCTTTTTTAACAATCCATTAATAATTGCTTTTACAAAATCTTGGTCAAACTCAGGATGTCCTTGGAAGGTTAGAACTTTGTTTTTTTCATAAAATCCTTGAAATTGAGTGTTTTCATTCGAACCAAGTGGAATTAAATTTTTTGGTGGACTGATAACTGCATCTGAATGTACTGCCAACAAATTTAGTTTTTCACGACCTTCAAACAAGTCTCTAACCTCTTCATTTTCAGATAAAGCAAATTCAATGCTTCCTAGTTCCCAGCCTTTAGGATTTCTAGTGACAGTACCACCTAAGGCAATTGATAAGAGTTGATGACCAAAACAGATACCTACTAAAGGAATATTGTGATTATTATAGATATGTTTGATATAATCTGACAGTTTCAAGACCCATTCATCTTTTGAAAAAGAATCTGCAGTAGACCCAGTGATCCAGATGGCTTTTATGTCTTTCAATTCGTCTTCTGTTGGAAACTGTGAATTGATAGCATCATAAGTCTCGTATTCTAAAGATTTGTTACCAGCTCTGTCTAAAAGTCTAGCTGAATGGTCTGCAAAAGTACCGTATTGAGGGGATAATTCCGGAGAGTAGTCTGCTAATAAGATGGCGACTTTAGATTTTGTCATTCTACTTTTGAAGATAAGGTATTATGAATTTTGTAAAATAAACTGAGTAGATCTTGGCCAAATAAAGTTCAAATTTTCCGATGACCAATGACTAGATTTTCCGATATTACATAATTAATATTACATAATCAAGTTTGATTTCGCCGGGTAACAAACTTTCTACTTTGCAAAAATAATTCAAAACAAACAAAAAATCATTAAAGACAATTTTCGAATCGGATCAACTTTCACTTCTTTGTCTTTAATTGCCTTGTTTGAAGCATAATTCTTGAACAGATCCTTAAATTGATTACAAAATTATAAACAACATCATTACTGGAAATGTCAAACAGTAAGTGGAACCGTTCTTCAGTCTATACGTTTATCTAAAACGTAGACCACATTACATTTGATTGAATCATACTAACTACATCAAATTCTTTAGACGGATCTATATTTGGTCAAACCAATTCAACCGGTGCAGGCTCTTTATTTGGTGCTACTCCAGCTAAAACTAACAACACCAGTGGTGGTTTATTCGGTGCTCAAAGTCAATCAGCTGGTACTAACTCATCAACAGCGCCATCAACTGGTTTTTCATTTGGTGCTAAACCAGCCAATACAGCTGCTGCTTCAGCTCTTGGAACTTCAACCACTGCACAACCTTCATTCAGTTTTGGGGGTGCATCAAATGCTGCCCCAGCATCGACAACTGGTGGGTTGTTTGGTTCATCTGCACCTGCTACTACTACTCCAGCTTTTGGATCTTCAAACTCTACTACAAAACCATCTTTCAGTTTCGGTGCTACTTCAACCAATGCTGCTCCTGCTGCTTCATCAGGTGGGTTATTTGGAAGCACAAGTGCATCTAAACCGGCCGAGTCTACTGGTGGTTTGTTTGGTGGTGCCTCCACTACCAACACTACTGCTCCAGCTTCTACAACAGGAGGATTATTTGGTTCTTCAACTTCTACTACCCAACCAGCTTCCTCTACAGGTGGATTATTCGGTGCTGCCAAACCAGCAGGTACTTCAACTACTACTCCTTCTTTTAGCTTTGGGGGAGCTTCCACAGACAAGAAAGCAGAAGATAAACCAACTCCTAGCTCTGGCTTTTCATTTGGTACTTCCTCTACTACTACTTCATCAGCTGCTCCAGCTACTTCAACTGGTGGTTTATTTGGTGCTCCAAAACAAGCTGAAACTTCAACAACCACTCCATCATTCAGTTTTGGTGGTGCTGCTCCAGAGAAGAAAGAAGAAGCTAAACCAGCTGCTGCTCCATCATTCAGTTTTGGTGGTGCTACTACAGAGAAGAAAGAAGAGCCTAAACCAGCAACTGGTGGTTTCTCATTTGGTGCTACATCAGCCAAAAAAGATGAAACCAAACCTGCAGCAACAGGATTCTCATTTGGTGCTGCCTCAACAGAGAAGAAAGAAAATAAACCTGCTACTAGTACTGGATTCTCATTTGGCAGTGCTGGTTCAGAAAAGAAAGACGACACAAAACCTACCACCACTGGGTTTTCCTTAGGTGCAGCTAAAACTGATGACAAAAAACCAGAAGATAAGAAAGGTGTATCGTTCTCAACTACAACCACAACAAAAACAGACTCTCGAACAATTCAACCTCAACCAATTTCATTGAATAACAAAACTTTAGAGTCACTTATAACAAAATGGACAAATCAGTTAACTAAAGCTTCTGGAGAATTTGATCAATATGCTTCAAAAGTAATCGAATGGGATCGCATTCTAGTTGAAGGAGGTGAAAAAATTTCTGAGTTATATAACGAAGTTGTCGTTGCTGAACAAACTCAAACCAAAGTTGATCAAGCTTTACTATATATCGAGAGACAACAAAATGAATTAGAGATATTCCTTGACAATTATGAAGTAAAAGCCCAAAACTTATTATCAGATGTCTTATCATCAAACACACAACAAAGAGATTCATCAGTGCTAACTAACGATCAAAAAAGAGAACAAGCTTATAGAACTGCTGAATTATTAGATGAAAATTTGAACTCGTTAGGTACCAATTTATCGTCAATGATTTCTGAAATAAATGAAGTCAGTGATTCTTTCAATAAAGTTAATGGTTTGGATGGATCGAAAGAAGTTACCAAAGATGAAGATGATGGTTCTTTGGCTCAAATTGTCAAATTACTAGGTAGTCATTTAGATTCACTAAGGTTTATTGAAACTAGTTCAGAACAATTGAAAACTAAATTAGATAAATTTAACGGTATTGAACTATGATTTTATATAATGACCAGATGAATGAAAAGAAATCAAAAGTCTTCTAAATTCAATACGATTTTTAATGTACAATTCAATTTTAAGGTTTTATATAATTTTAAACATTTTATGAAACATGTTATGTGTAGGTTTCCCCTGGTCTAATTTCCTTTTATTCTTCTCCATTGAATTCAGTTAAAGTACTCAATAAAACAAATAGATTAACCAATTCTTTCAATCCTGAAGCAGTTGAGCTTTCATTTTTATTATAGACACCGTTTTCACCTTTCGTTTCCATCAATACATCTTTCTTCAAAACTCCAAAAATTAATTTTTTGAAATGTTTTAATAAATTTTTTACTTGTTGAATAACCAGTTTATTTTCAGAACTTGTGCTTAACAGAATAGCAGAAACTAACTGGAAGGCAGGAACTAATAATTCAAATAGTGAGACACCGTTACTAACATTGTCAAAAGATAATGGGGTATCTAAATTCAAATTGACTCTGACAAAAGTAGATGATTGAACAGTTGATTTATCAAATGTTAAATCTAATCCAAAATCAGGATCAATTAATAAAAATGAGCAAGCTTTGATCGTTTGGAAAATTTCACTTTGTAATAGTTGTTGAGCTCCATGTCTTGTTTCAGCAACTCTAATTAGAAAACTGAAAGTGGCTTTAAATGCAGTAAGTTCATATAATAAAGAGTCCAATGTAATATTGTTTTCATCAGAAAGAGATAAAATATCATCCGTTCTTTTAATTGATTTCACTAGTAATAGCAGTAAATTATTTTTAACTAATGTATTAAGAACAAAATTTAATTGGTTGGCATTTGACAGTTGAAACAATGATTCCAGTAATAAAATACCAGTGATTCTGGTTGGACCTTCACCACTTATAGCATCAGTACAAATAATTGAAATTAATCTTTCACAGGAAAATTTGATACTTTTCAAAATTTCTTTTGAAATGTCAGGGTAGTTTAATACCCATGATAGGTATTTGTTACTTAAAACATATAAGTCTGATCTTAATGCTAATGAAGACGATGGACTTAATATACCATTCAAACAAGTTTTAAATAATAAATATAAACTTTGATAAACAATTGAGATATTTGGACTGTCTTGTTCAATTGTTTTTCTATCTTGGTGATAAATATCATACAGAGAAACACACAATGAAGCTAATTCTTCAGCATATAAAATATCAGTTTCCACATAATGATCAATACGTGGAACAACATATTGGAACACTTCAAGAATGAAATTAGATCTTTTGACTGGATCCAAATTACCATCGGTGACAATAACTTGAATCAATTGATCCCATGTGTGTAAACTTGATAACTGATATGATTTGAATTTCAAATCAGCAATATAATTGACAAATCTGTTTCTTATTCTTTTCTTTTCATCAAGGACTGCTTTTTCATTATTTTTGACAACAGCTGGTAGTGATATTAGACTTGTACTTCTGAATGAATCAGCTTTCTTTAAATCTGTTTTTGTTTCTTGCAATTTGATAGTCTCGTTATCTTCTTCCTTAGCTGTTTTATAACGGCCTGAGATGTGTAGGTTTCTCAACTGTAAATCTAATAAAGAGTCCAAGTCCTCTAAATTGAAAATATTACCTTGTGATGAAACATTTAATGATATTCTGTTCAAGTTCAAGTTCAGATCAACACTATCAAAGTATTCAAGTTGATCAGGAATAGTGGGAATTTGAGACAAGTTGAATGCTAGAACATCTAGAAATGATAAAACTTTTGGAGGTCCTAAAAATGATTCATTCCCAGTGGTTAATAAACTAACATATTTTGAGATTTTTGAAATAGAGCCTTCTTTTGAACTTCTATGTAATTCAAGACTTAAATATTTTAATATTAAACTTCTTAGGTTGATAAAAGCTAAGAAAGCACCAATTGCAGGACCAGAATTAAAATTAGTTGCAGTACTCAAGTCAGTGTCTAATGCTTGGCCATTCCAATGTGTATGGGGATCAATTCTTGGAATTTCTAATAGTTTTTCGAATAAATTAAAGTTGTTTAGATATTCTAAAATGATTGGAGATGAGAGTGGATTGGATGCAAGTTTTAAGATTATTTCAAATGATAAAGAAGCTAATCTGATAGGAGCATAATCAATATTTTGAGAATTGATACTCAAAAAACTCGATTCTAAAATGAATAATAATGATTTGAAAGCCGAAGTTTCTGAAGCAATGTATGTTTGATCATCCTTTGAGCCTAAAGTCAAACCATTTCTTAAATCAAAGCCTAACAAAAAATGAGATACTGAAATGTTCTTTTCAGATGCGTGTAAATTAGCGTTTAAGAAATTTAATAATTGAACTTTGACATCGAGTGCATGAGGTTCAGTGATTTCAGCTTCTAGTTGATTGATTATATTATGTTTGATTCTTAATGATTCATTGACGCTGTTCAAAACACTTAATAATCTGGTCTTTCCAACTGATTGACCACTGATATTAGATCCAAATTGAGGTGCTGAAGCGAAAAGTGACAATAGTTTAATAGATTTTTCAGCAATTGGTAAATGTGAAGATCCTGCATATAAAGCGATATGAGCAACAAGTGGTAGGTTAAATAATATCGCATCATAAAAAGAACGTAATCCATGTGTACCAATAGAAGTAGATGAATAAACTGAGTTATCAGCTCTCAGTATTGGTAATAGTTCATCAATGTAAGCAACTTCTAAATCAAAGACTTCTAAAAGTAATTGTAAAGATAGATCAACAACTTGAACTTGTTTTTCTGTTATTACCTTATCACTTATGTTGTCGTAACCTATTGAAATGATTGATAATAATGTGCTATATACTTTCTCTTGAAAAATATAATTTAAAGTTATCGCACAAGGGTTTAATTGAACATATGAGGTGAAATCTGAAGTTGAAACAATAGAGTTTAGATCAACACCAGCTGGAAATGAATTTAAGATTAATTTTGAATCAAATGATGACAAACAATTGTCTAATATCTTTAAAATTGGTTCTTGAAGCGCAACCCTTTCTGCGAAATATAATGATTTTGAATTATAAAAAACATCAGTTAGAATGAATTCAAGATATCCAGCGATACCATCTTTCCTGTATGAGAATCCTAGATTCTTTGGGTATGGCAATTCTAATTTATCAATGTTCGATCCATATGGTCTTAATAGAACTTCTACCAAAGTGATGAAACCAACAATATCTGGATATGTTGAAAATTT
Organism: Phaffomyces orbus; assembly: GCA_003708145.3. Lineage (NCBI taxonomy): Eukaryota > Fungi > Ascomycota > Saccharomycetes > Phaffomycetales > Phaffomycetaceae > Phaffomyces > Phaffomyces orbus. The sequence continues at coordinate 34,786 of PPNK03000020.1, forward strand.
GGATTGAAATGCTTCTTTATATGACATTGAAGGAGATTGATCGTAGATCCAGGCATCTAGTTTTTCCCAAATGAGAAATCTTCTCTCTTGACTACTTGAAACTAAAGAACTAATAACTTTTAGACCTGAACCAACCAAAGGGGTATCTAATTTAACGAACTTGAATAAGGAATCTAATAAAGTTGAATCAAAAAATCCTTTCACATCTTCACTGTTGATTGCAACTTGGTAAAGTAAGGTAAAATATGATGATATTGATAGAATAATTTCTTCACTTAAATCATGATCATCACCATTCTTTTCAAATTCTGTTATTCTTTCAATGTATAGATTTAGTAAAGTAACAATACCCGTCCAGTTAATTTTATCAGACATGGATACAAAATGGTGAACATGATTCGCATTTTCTGAACCAGTTGCTAACGCGGAAATCATGATAGCAAATGTAGATCTCATTAATAGATCTTCACCTTTCGAAGCCCACTCAATAAAACCAAACGAATTAGACTCTCTATCTTCCCAAAATGCAGTGATTAACGATTGACGATCACAATAAACAAAATATAAGGCTAAATAAAATCTTTCCAAGTCAGCATTTTTCGAAATATCATCTAGGGTAAGATCTTCACCAGATAATAATAAATCTTCTTCTGAGTCTTTCATCTTGACTAATAGAAATGCGGCATCAGAAATAAACGCTTGGATGAAATCATTAAGAGTTTGAGTTAGTAAAACAGTCAAATTCTCAGATAGTTTATCATCCTTATTTATGAAGTAGACAGTTGTTTGTGATTGTGGGTCTTGTGATCTTAACTTTCTAGTTTCTTCTTCATTAACATCATATATTCTTTTTTGAACTAGTCTTGGTAAATGTTGTTCTAGTAACGACCTAATATCATAAAACAATTCTGATTTAGCATCTGAAGTTTCTGCAGAGACAATTAAAAGTTCTTCAATAGCACCTAATTGGATAGCTAAAGTCATTGGATTTTCCACAGCGATTTCAAAATCAAATTCTTTCAAACGAGTTTGAGATTCTTTACACCATTCAATGAAATATGTTAAAAAAGCGAAAATTATTAAAACTTTGATTGGTTTCTTGAAAACGTCATCTTTATGAAGTTCTTTTAGTAGTTCGCTATGAAGACTTTTGACATCTTGTTCTGGTAATTTTGATAAATTTGAAACGAATAGTAATAAACTTGGAAGAGTATGAATGACAAAGAAATCATCTGCATCAAAATTATCGATGGCATTGAAAAACGTTGTGAATTGAGATTTTGATATTAACTTATTTGAAACTAAACCATATAAAATTTCACCTAGTGTTTCATGCTGTGATTTTAAAAAATCTCTTCTGAATTTAACCTTCAATTGAAATTCATTTGAATCATAACTTCCCATTAGTTTAGCCTTTTGAACTAACTGGGAAACGGTAGTCAACTCATCTTGAACAAACTTGAAAGAATTCAATAAAACATCAACGAATGTACTTGAATAAATACTATCAACTAATGAACTATCACCAGCATTGAAGATATACGAGACTATTTCAAGAATGGTTTTCTTCCTCAAATAATGAGCAGCTTGAGCATTATCTGTGAAACTGATACCTAATTCACTTGAAGTGTGGATTAGTTCAGAAGCGATTAATTCGTCAATATCTAATTCATCGGATAAAGTAGCAGCATCAATCTTGAATTGGTCATTAAGCTCGTATTCACCGTCAGCGAATTTAACCTTTCCAAGTTCTAGAGTCTTTCTACTTGCTTCACTTCTTTTTGGTACAATTGTTAAATTTTGTAAGTCGCTCTTCAAGTCCTCGAGAAGGGACCTATCAACAGAACCTCTTTCCAGAAAAGCATATAGCTCTGAGAAAGGCGCCAGAGACCAATGGAAACTCATAATGAAGAACTAGACCTTGAAAGATTCAAAACTTTTTTATTTTACGATTCTGATCTTTTGTTTACATTTTTTTCCACCAGAAAAATTATTGATTGGATGACAAAGAAATTATGTAATTATTTAGCTAGTAGCTATTAACTAGTAACTAGTACATAAGTAGTAAGTAGTAAGTAAGTAGTAAGTAGTAGGTAGTAAGTAGTAGGTAGTAATTAGTACATAAGTAGTAAGTAGCAAGTAAGTAATAGAGCTCCCTCTTTACAATCAATTCCCTCTATATTCTATATTTATCATTAAGACCCATATAATTCTATTCTTGTGCATTCTGAATTCTTAAAACTGCAAGTTTCATCTTCAAGAGCTTAGAAACAGTTTTATTGATATCTGCTCTCAAACCATTTCTTTCAGCTAGTTTAACAACATAACCATTGATGTAATCAATTTCAGTATCACGCAAATGAAGTACGTCTTCTCTCATTGAAGATGAATTTTTTTTATTAATAACAGTACCAACATCCATTACGAAATCAAAAAGATCTTCTCCATTCAAAGCTTTCAAAGTTTTAGGATTGTTCTTCAACACTGGAATGGTTGAAGTAAAGACATGAAGAGCTTCTGCGATAATATCACGAAACAAACTCTTTGCTTCCTCCATCTCAGTCAATGAGCCATTGATACAATCGATAATGGAAGTGTTTGGATTGATACAAGCGTTAACCATGAATTTTTTCAGTTGAATGAATAATAGATCTTCATATGGTAGGAATGTAGTCTTTAAACCTTTAGCTTCTTCTAATTGTTGGATAAATAATGGCTTTTCCACAGTATTTGGACCATCTTGAACGTTTAAATCTTTTGGAAGTTTACCAATTGCGAAAGAGGAGTCACCACTATGTGCAACTTCAAAACGATCTGGAACTGCATGATTAATGAAAGCACCATGTCCAATGACACCTTGATAAAAAGTTGGTCTCTCTGAAATTTCAGGCCATATAAGTTCATATAGTTCATCAGCGACACCTAAACCATTTTGAACTAGTAAGATGTTGGTGTTTTTGTTGATGAATGGTAAATAAGGCTTTATAGCTTCTCTAGTTTGATAAGTCTTTGTAGTGATGATCAAATCTTTAATAGTTTCTTTCAAATCAGTAGCTGTACTGGCTGAAAATTTTGCACTTAAATGCTCTACTGGATCCTTGAAGATACGTCTAATGTGGATATGTGACTTGTTAACTGTCTCAAAGTGTTTCACTTTGGTTGAATTTCTGAATAATAAAGTAATTTCAGGTTTGTCTTGAACTGTTGATAACTCATAACTGATTAAACCACCAATCCCACCAACACCTAAAATATGGACTTTATTTGCACTCACCATCTTCTGTAATTGAGTCATTATAGGTGAAATCTTATTCAAACAGGATCAACTCTGGTTTAAATAAACATTTTTATTGTTAAAGATACCATCCCAGATGATAAAATTTGATTCGTCAAAAAATATTTCTCGGTGGGCAATGGGCATGTTTGGTGGGCCATTAACAGTAAGAGTTGTCAACTACAAGTCAAGTTTTTAATTAATATATATACGAATTCTATGCTTAATGAGCGATTTCACCCTTGAAAGCAGAAGAACCAGCTCTTGATTCTCTAGCACTGACAGTGAAAGTACCATCTTTGGTGATATTGAAAGTGACTTCAACTTCTTCAGCTTGGTTATCTCTAACAGCTAATTCAGCTAGTTTCGTACCAACAGAGAAAACTTTTTCTCTAATGACCTCAGGTTCTTCATCTGAGTAATCGTCTTCATCGTCTTCAGCAGCTGGAGCTTCTAAAGTAGTTTCTTTAATTGATGGCTCACCTTCGAAGACAGCAACTAAAACATCACCTTTTGGTGCTTGTAATTTAATTGATTTTCTGATTGGATAAGTTGATTCAGCTTTTAAAATTGTAATGAATTCACCTTCAGCACCTAAGACACCAATAGCTTTTTGTAAATGTTGAGTGTTGATGACAACTGGTTCCAAACTTTCTTTGATTTCTTCTTCATCGAAACCTTCTAACAAGGAAGCTTGTAAAGCAGCACCTTTAGCAACTAATTCTTCTGGGTAAGAAGCTTTAGAGTCTAATGATGGAGCAACGACAACAGTTGATTCCGGGAATAAAGCTTGAATGTTTGAAGCCAATTTTGGAGTGTTTGAAACACCACCAACTAATAGAACTTCATCAATATCTAAGACGTCTAGATTGGCTTTTTTAACAACTTTTTCAACGAAACCAGTGAATTGGTTTAAAACGTTTCTGGTAATTAATTCATAACGTAATCTATTTATAGTGGAGTGATAATCAATACCATCGGCTAAAGATTCAATTGAGATAGCAGATGATTGAACGTTTGACAAAGTTTTTCTAACTAAGATAGCAGCTTCTTTTAATTTAGCAATTGATCTTGGATTACTTTTAGCATTAGTATCGTATTTTTTTTTAAATTCTTTGGCAATGTAATCAACTAATTCATCATCTAATTTATCACCACCTAGTTCATAATCATGAACAGTGGCTAACAAAGTGAAAATACCACCACGAGCTGAAACAACAGCAGCATCAGATCTAATACCACCGAAATCAGTAACGACGTAAGTTTTATCTTCAGCAAGTTTGTTATCAGTTGAAGTGTGAGCTAATAACGCAGCAGTTGGTTCGTTAATTAATTGTAAGACCTTTAAACCAGCAGTTTCTGAAGCTTTAACTAATTCATCTTTTTGAGTTTGAGTGAAATCAGTTGGAATGGCAATGACAACACCTTCTATTTCAGTACCTAAATAATCAACAGCAGCAAATTTCAATTTTTCAAAGTGTCTAGCAGTGGCTTGCTGAGCAGTAATAGTTTTAACGGTTTGTTCACCAGCTTCATTGGAAACTGTGTATTCGAAACCAATTTGACCGTTCAAGTCTTTGGCATGAGCAGCACGAGCAGTGACAGTTGGATCAACTTTGCTGAAATCTTGACCTAAGTAGTCTCTGAAGTTGATGATTGTGTTCTTTGGGTTTCTGATTAAATGAGCAATGGCTTGACCACCTTGATACTCATCTTCACCAATGTAGGCTAAAGAAGATGGGATGGCACGTTCACCGTCTGGGTTGGCTATGACTTCGACACCGTTACCATCTTTAGATGGAGCAGCAATGGAGGAGGTAGTGTTACCGAAAGAGATACCGATATAAACCATTTTGAACTGATTTGAATGAGGATTAAATAGAAGACTTCTCTACTTGTTTCCCATAGAAAAAAAATATTTTCATTTCTGATGACCTAATCAAGATTTTGTTTTTTGTTTTTGTTCTGCTAGTAGGAAAGAAACATTTACAAATTTATATAGAGAAGCTACAAGACTGAGAGGCAATGTCGTTGGTTTCTGGGTTTGCCACTTACAAGAAGAAGGCCGGGATGATAACAATCCATGAGGACAGAGTGCCGGCAGTGTTGGTGTGGAAGCCTGCTGATAATACCATGGCTAATGCTCAGAATTCCAGTGTTGAATTCATTCTTTCGCTGATAATTAACTTACAAGAGACTCCTCCTCCAAATATGAAGTTGAGAGTTATAACCAAAGCCTCTGAGGGAGCTGAATCTGTTTCTTATCTTTTCACCTTCAATAATAGACTGGTCATGGATAACATCAAAGAATCTTTAACACAGATAGTTGCGAGATATAAAACTGCCAAAGAAGTTGCTAAATCAGATTCAACAGCCAGCAAAACTACAGATCAACCGCTTATAAACACATCATCATTGCTGGATGCACTAGATTCAAAACAATTACTCAAAAATCATCAATTGCAACAAAAATTACTAATAGAGAACAAATCATTAATGAATACGTTCAAAGAAGCAGTAATGAATCAAGGACTGGATCCTGCTGAATTCTGGACCACAAGAGTTCATCTATTACGTGCATTTGCTTTAACCAATTCTCAAAAAAGAGGACCATATAACGTTTTAAGTACGATTAAACCTACAGCTACAAGTGATAATCAAGTTAATGTGTCAGTTACAAGAGAAAAAATCCATGTCATCTTTGAACAATACCCAGTTGTCAGAAAAGCATATGACGATAATGTGCCTAGGATTTCAGAAGGTGAATTTTGGTCAAGGTTTTTCAGTTCCAAATTATTCAGAAAATTAAGAGGTGAAAAAATAAGTGCTAACGTTAGAGGTGATTATATCTTAGATAAATATATCAATATGGATGTTGATTATGAAAAATATGAAGATGAAACGATGAATCATAAAGTTAATAAAATAATCGATCTTGAAGGTAATAAAGAGGATGATTCAACGAAATTAGGAAATGCCCCAGATGTTACTATGAAACCAAATTCAGTTCCTGAAACCATTTCAACACTGAAAAGTATGAATAGACTAAGTCAAAAGATGGTTAGTAGTCTAGAATACCAATACTCAAGATCTGCTACACCCGAAACTAATAATAAATCAAATGAAGAGATTGAAATGGAAAGAGTTAAAGAAGAATTGATCTTCCATGATTTAGGAATTCCTCATTTAACTGAATACGCTGAAATTCATGTCAATAAACAAATAGATAATAATGGTATAGATGAAGCGAATGAAAAAAAACATCATATATCAAAATCTGAATATATTGAAAGTATAAAACGTTTAAAAACCGAACTTGATGATTCATTTGACCTACAATCTGTTTTCAGTAAAGATAAGAGACCAGAAATTGAAAACGCAGCACAAGATGTCATCAAGTTGATTAAACTAAATGCAAAACAATCAAAGCAGAGTTGGCAAATTTATAAAAGTTTAGAAGAACAAGCAACACATCAAGTTGTTGATGAAATAGACCCAGATTTCGACATGAAACTATTAGAACAACTACGCTTAACACATGGCACTTCAGTTGAATTCTTAAGACATTTCTGGTTACATTTTAATTCAGGTGATGCATCACAGGTTAATAGTTTAAAGACTCTATACACCAGTTTAATCAAATCCCAAGAACGTATCAAATCAGCATTAGACGCAATCAGTGATCAAAAGACCAAACAACAATCATATGCATATTTCAAACCATTAATTGGATCATTAACAACATCAATAAAGGCTTATCAAAAAGCTGTCACTGAATCAAGTACAGCTTATAATTCATCAGCCAATACCACACCTTCTTCTGGAACACCAGTTCCATGATATAATAGAGATTCTAAAAGTACTTTAAAAGTTTTATATTTACATTACATGTTTTTTTCTTTTTTTTTTTGAAACATAAAATTAATTAAAAGTAAGATTTCAAAATAAAAAGTATATGAAAGTGTATAGTATATCTATTGGATCCCATTTTGAGTTTTAAATGATTCCCATGCTTGGTTAATCACAACAAATACGCTCTGAGCAATTAATTTTTGTTCAGAAGTTGCATTTTGTGGTAATTTATCAGGATGAACTTTAGCCACTGCTTTTAAATAAACGATTTTAACTTTTTTAGGAATGACTAGATCTGACATGTTTACAACTTTCCAATTTGCAGAAGGCCATAAAATTGTTTGTAAAGTTGATAATAAGGCTCTTAAATTATCTTCTTTTGAATTTTTCCATGAATTTACTTTTAATTCAACAGAATCATATAATTTAAACTTATCTTGTTCAAATTGTTCTGATTCTTGATTTACTTTTTGAATTTTCTTTAAAGTTTCTGAATTTTGAGGTCTTGGAGCAGGTTCAGGTTTCCTCAAGTGAATAGAAGAATATGAAGAGGAGGTATTTGTTGATGATGGTTTTGGAGTAATCTTAGGTTTTGGTTCTAAAATGGCTAAACAACGACGTTTACCATCTAAAGTAGCCTTATTAGTTGCACCGTTCTCCATTAATTCGATGTAAGTATCTAAAGCATCTTTAAATTTCTCAATGTGTTCCAAAGATTCAGCTTTTTTAGTATTGATTTTAGTCCAGAATTCTTTGATTGATTTCCCAGGTTCAATATCTTCATTGATACCTCTATCTGGACCAATTAATTCATTTGCTAGATTTGATAATTCAATAACTTTTTTATTCTCTCCAATCTTGAAATATGCCGTAATACAATTTGAATATGCGATGATTCTCAATGGGTGATTTGTAGGCAATGCATCTAGTGCTGTTTGATAATGAGTGAGTGCACTGACAAAATCACCATTTTTAAATGCAATACCACCTTGTTCTCTTGAATCTTTGAAAAATTCCATTTGAGTTGAACTGATTGAAACCGTAGAAGTTCTTAAAGTTTGGACTTTTGGAGATGCTCTGGATGATGATGAGGTTGAGATAGGGGTTGGACGGGTTGCTGTTCTTCTTCTCGATGATGTTCTCATTTCACCATTACCGAATGCTGGTTTTACAGGTATTGGTGATGAAAATAAATCAACTTCAGGTTCAGATTCAGGTTTTCTTGGTGGATTGGATCTGGTGGCTGGCACTGGAGCAAATAAATCAACTTCTGGTTCTTGCTGACGTTGAATCACTGGCAGTTTTGTTGATTGTGGTCTCAGAAATGGTTCAGAATACCTTGAAGATGGAACAGGAACAGAAGAAGTTTCAGCTCTTGAAGGAGTATTAGAAACTTTGAGTCTTTCGTTTAATCTTTCTTGATCGCGTTGCCTGTGCTTTTGATTTTCTTCTAGTGTTAATCTTCTAATTGTCTCCTCATCCAGTTCATCTGGATCTTGCTCATAATTTCTATTATTTGCTTTGTATCTTGATTGATCTTTCATCCATGCAGGATTACCATCACTTGAAGTTGATGAGTTGAAATATTTATTAGCTTCACTCAAGACTTTACTACTAACAGATCCTAATAAACTTGTGAAATTAGTGGCTGTCGAAGATGTACGAGACGGATGTTCTTCTCGAGGTGGCAGGCCTTGTTTAGCCCTTGCTGTTTGATGGGCTTTTTTCATGATATAACTAACTGCTTCTTGAACGTTAACACCATCATCTGTATGATCCAATGCATTATTTGCTTGATCGATATCGAATCCCATGTCTAGTAAAGAAGCGATTGCTTCATCTTTAGCATCATTATTAGTAGGTGGTGTTGGAATTCTAGATCTTGAAGCTTGATTGAAATTTAGTAGATTATTTGATTGAGTTCTTGGATTAACAGGTGTTGGGTTGACAATAGCTGGTTGTTGTCGTGGGTTAGGAGGTTGATCGAAAACTGCAAACAAATCATCAATATCTTGACTTTGAGGTTGTGTTTGATTGTTTGAATTCGTATACGATGTAGGAGTACTGAAATCACTTAATAAATCAAAATCATTATTGAATTGATTTTTATTAGATTGAGGGATATCATTTGAACTTGAAGATATTGCAAACCCTTCAAAAAGATCATCATTATAAACTTGTTGTGATGATGAATTTGTTGTTGCTTGTTTTGATGAGTTATTTGAAACGTCAAATCCTTCAAACAGATCATTAGAAATTTTGGAGGCATTGCTATTAACAGGAGTAGAGGCCTGGGTACTAGTAGAACCACTCAAAATATCAAAATCTGCCCATTGATTTGTTGAAGTATTATTGTTATTTGTCCTATTTACATTATTAAAAGATGCGTTTGAAGACAGTTTCTGTCTCTCTGAAAGACTCAAGTTGGTATCATCCTTTTTCTTCACAACAGAGCTGAACAACTCTGCAAACTGGTCCTTTCCAGACATGATCAAACCTCTTCAATGGTAAACCATTTTCTGTGTAATTGCACTGAATTTATTGGATTTGATGGTTCCCGGACTTACTGCCGGAATTACAAGTGCCCCTAACACTAATAATTACATAATCGAAAAAATGAAAAATGAAAAATCGAAAATTTTTTTAGAAAAGAAGCTCATCTCAAGTTAAGACTCAGCTTTTGTTAAATAATCAACACACTTCAAGATGCATTTAATGTTCACTTTAGATACTGATGGAAAAAGAATCTACACTTTAAACAAAGTCACCGAAGACGGTGAGATCACCAAATCTGCTCACCCAGCTAGATTCTCCCCAGATGATAAATACTCAAGACAAAGAGTTACTCTAAAAAAACGTTACGGTTTATTACCAACTCAACAATAGATGGGTTATAAGATTTGCATTTCTCTTTGGAAAAACAAATCATTGATGTTGTATCCAAAAGTAAGAATAAAGTGCTAAGAAGTTATCTCTTACAGAGTCATACAGTGTCATTTTGTTTGTTAGTTTCTTGTGTTACCAATATTGGCGTGTCAATTTGTTTTTTTCAAAGATAGATGTATTCATGTTCAAAGAGAAATCTTGTTTAGTATCTCTGTTCTTATTTTTGGTTTGTATAATAAATATTAGGGTCATATATTTCTGGTTTAAAAAAACAAATTTCTTTACATCATAATGGTGTAGTCTTTCATAATAGGTTTCATCACTATAATAGACTTTCAATGTGGACACGAATTATGTTGTTGTTTTCATAATGGTGGTTTCTTGTTACCAGTAGCTTCTAAATTAAACTCAGCATTAGCTTGATAGTTTGCCCACATCTGACCAATTAACTCAACTTGTAAATTATCTTTATTGACTTCCTTAAGAGATAATGATAGTTAGTAAGTATAATTTTGAAAATACGCGTGTGTTTGGAACATACTTTAAGTAGATCGTTCAGATCTTCAACACTTTCATTTAATCTTTCCTATTCGTGATAGTCAATATTAATCAAGTTCAAAAAATTTCTATGCAAGTTCCCTTTAGATACTTACGACATTGTTTATGATACGCGATACTAAGGCATTCTGAACTGATTCATGAGGATTCTCCATTTTATGATTGAAATATAAAGAATGTTAAAAGAGATTTAAACTAAACAATAGAAGAAAATAGAAAATAGAAAACAAAGATTATGTAATATTCTTTGTACTTTGTAGTCAATAGAAATCTGAATATTTAAATGAAATAAAAGACTACAATGGGTACAAATAACCTATATAGCCATATAAACAAACCAAAACGAAAGAATAAACAAAATCAAAATAGTACAAATTCCAAAACTAACACCAAAACACAAGCCCAACGAATAAAAAGAGTAAAAAATGCAAAATATTTATAAATGAACAGCATGAACAGGACAATCACCTGGTCCTTTTTTCTTAAACCAACTCTTGATGCATTTATAATGAAAAACACAAAGACACTCTAATCTTCCTACTTTATCACCTGGTAATAATTCCTCAAGACAAATAACACATTCTTCATATTCTATTTCTTTCTCGTTTGAATCCGGTAATGTTGATTCTGAACATGATACAATCAATGGTTTATTTTCAGGGTATGGTATATCATAGACTAGCATCCTATTCCCTGATCTTTTTTGTTCTGGAGTCCCTGAGAATTCAGCTTTAATTAAGCATGCATTGACATGTTCTTCTCTTGCTTGTTCTGATCTTGTGGCTATATTATCACCACAGACTGGACATATATCACTTTCAGACTCATTCTCAGAGGTCAATAGTGTCGTTCTTTGGATGGTAATATCTTTAATATATCTTGAAGTCAAAGGAACTCTCATTGGTAAACTTTGTAGATCCGAAGATGACCCTTGAGCTTCTGACTGAGCCAATATTATTTCTTCAACACATATATCACAAGTTCTATGAGGCATGTCATCACTTTCGAAAAATAAATGATCAGGGGCAAATGCTACTCTTTCACCATGTCTATACGTTGTTTTCGTTTTAGAACAACTCCCACAGACAACTTTCCCACATCTTCTGCAATGATGACGTCTAAAGAAGAAAGTGAAGACTGTGTGGCATAAGGGACATTTCTGAACACTTTCATCCGGTTGCCAAAGAATCACTGGCTCTTCCATTGTGGCAACTTATAGATCTTTTTGATAACCCCAAGTAAATATAAAAATTAATGCCCCAAAGAAATGGAGTCTAACAAACCAGCAAAGACTGCGACTAGACTAAAACTGAATGTGTATCTTTGTGTAGTGAACTAACTCTCTTCTATTACCACCTTTTGTAAAGATAATTAAAGGGATTCCACATTCAAAAACAAACAGAGAATTGTGTCAAAATAAAAAAATGTTTTTTTCCTTCCGAAAGATTCCTCTACAAATTTCCTAAAATTCATCTAAAACAATCTTTTATTACTCAGAATCTTCTACAATTTCATCAATGTCACTGTATAAATCAGAATCGAGATCTTCTGGGATCTCATTTTCGTCGTTGTCCGATTCGTCTTCATCTTCATCTTCATCTTCATCTTCATCTTGACCCTGAGCTTGACGAAGTTTTCTTCTTTCCTTTTTAGCCTCTTTCTTTGCCTTTTTAGCATTGATATTATCAGCTTGTTCCTTTTTTCTAGCTTCTTTCAACTTTTGCTTTTCAGCGTGTTTCTTTTCTAATTCAGCTAATTCAGCTTCTGATTTCTTAACATCACTATGATATAAAACTTTACCTGAGGAAATACCTTCTTCAATTTTAGTTAAAGATAATCTTAAACGAGGACCAACTTCAGTTAATTTGATAGCCTTTTTACGAACATTCTTTTCTTCATCTTCATCATTGTTTTTCTTTCTTAGTAGTTTAACATCATCTTCTTTGATATCAACAATACTGTCTTCTTCAACTTCAGAATCACTTGTAAATCCAGCACCATTGGCATATGGATCAGTTAGTAACTCAGAAACATCTGAGACTTTATGCAAATTAGGTAAACGTTTCTTCAAATGAGTTCTAGTGTTGATTAGTTTTCTAACTGTCTTAGAACCTTCAACGTTTTTAGTATCTATCGTATAATGACGTAAATCAATCGTACCATCGTCATTCTTATTAACCATCAAAACTCTTTTAACTTGACTAACTTTAGTAGATTGTGGTTTGATCGGAGGAAATAAGTTCTGGAAAGTTGTGATTAATAATTTTTCTTGAGGTTCAGCTTTTGAAGGATTTGTGAAACCATTCAAGACTAATAACGGAGGGGATAATAATTCTCTTGATTCTGCTGAAAATGATTTAGGATTTTTCTGTACGGTTTTGATATCTTTACACAATGAGTAATTGTTGACTTTGAAAGTAATAGTTGGACCTCTTGACATTCTAGCAAGTCTTAATTGAGTTTTACCACTTTCAGATTGTGAAAAGATCATTAAATGCGAAACATTCAAAGGGCCTGCCATCACTACGAAATCCCTCAACTTGTTTGCTTTTCTTTCTTGTAATTTGATGGCTGTGTGAGGTTGCATTAAGTTTCTCATGTCCCTGACTAATTGAGTTAAAGAGTGATTCTTCAAATTTGTACCAATTCTTAAAACCATGGAACGAGGAGTATTAGCGATTTCCTCTGGTGTTTGTTGAACATGTGTTCTTCTCTTTTGCTGTTTTACTGTTAGTAATTTAGTAAGCAAAACCACATCAAGCAACGAATCAACTCACTCTTTTTTTACCCATTCTTCTGTTTTTATTTATACTCTTAATCTCTTTATTAAAAAAATCAAATTTTCAGGAAGAATTTTTTTTCCTTTGGCGATGACATCCAGACATTACAAAAGATACCAAAAAAAAATTATTTATCCAAGTTGAGAGTACTAACTAAACGAATCTGTCTATCTGAAATGAGCGTACAAAGCAAAGTCACTAAGAAGAGTACCAAAACCAAGAAGGTCAAAGACACTCCAATGTCTTTAGCTGAAAAAATCAAGAGAAAAGCTCTAGCAGAGAAGGCACAAACCGAATCATCAACGGAGAACAATAAAGAAGAATCAAACCCCAAATCAAATTCATCAGGGACAACAGAAGTCACTATTGATGAATCAAGTAAAACCAAATTCTCATCTTTCAATGAACTAGATCTAATACCAGAACTTTTAGAAGCCTGTCAAGAATTAAAATTCGAAAAACCAACTCCAATCCAGGCTGAAGCAATTCCATATGGTTTGGAAGGACGTGATATAATTGGTTTAGCTCAAACAGGTTCTGGTAAAACAGCAGCTTTTGCCATCCCTATTTTGCAAAAACTATGGCATGATAGATCTGCCTTTTATGCTTGTGTTTTAGCACCAACAAGGGAACTAGCGTATCAAATTAGAGAAACTTTCGATGCATTAGGTGGTAACATGGGTTTAAGATGTGTTACTATTGTTGGTGGTATGGATATGATGGATCAAGCTAGAGATCTAATGAGAAAACCACATGTTATTATTGCTACTCCAGGTAGATTATTAGATCATTTAGAAAATACAAAGGGATTTTCATTAAGAGCTTTGAAATTTCTTGTTATGGATGAAGCTGACAGATTATTAGACATGGAATTTGGACCAGCATTAGATAAAATTTTCAAGATAATTCCAAGAGAAAGAAATACTTATCTGTTCTCAGCCACAATGACTTCCAAGATTGAAAAATTACAAAGAGCATCATTAAGTAACCCAGTTAGAGTTGCAGTTTCAACAAAATATGCCACCGTTGACACTTTAATACAATCTTTAATGGTTGTTCCAGATGGTTATAAAAACACATATTTAGTCTATTTATTGAATGAATTTTTAGGGAAATCAATCATTATCTTTACAAGAACTTGTGCTCATGCTCAAAGAACAGCATTTTTAGCAAGATTACTAGGGTTCTCTGCAATCCCATTACATGGTCAATTAACACAAAGTCAAAGGTTGGGTGCATTAAATAAATTCAAAACAGGTGATAGAAACATTTTAGTTGCTACTGATGTTGCAGCAAGAGGTTTAGATATTCCATCAGTTGATGTTGTTATTAATTTTGATATCCCAACTGATTCAAAAGCTTATATCCATAGAGTTGGTAGAACTGCAAGAGCTGGTAGATCAGGTAAATCCATCAGTTTAGTAACACAATATGATTTGGAATTAATTTTAAGAATTGAAGCTATCATTGAAATAAAACTTCCAAAAGAAGTTCCAGATAGAGACATTATCTTAAGTTTACACGATACTGTTGAAAAAGCCACAGCTGAAGCAATCAGAGAAACTAAAGAAACTCAAGAACGAGGGAAAAGAGGTAAACATGGTTCTAAAAGAAGTAAGGATGATATGGATCGTGAAGAGGAATGATTTAATTACTTTACTTCTACATTCATATAATAGAAGAACAATGTACAAATGATACTACAGAATATTTTGTAAAAAGCAATATAAAATACCCATAAAATTAATAAACTAATACACATATATATAAATCTAACCCTTTAACCTTTTAAACGACACAAATATTTGATTAAAAAAAAACGTATTACGAACGTTGTAATTCAAAAATAACAGAAACACACACGAATATTTATAATAATATAATCTTGAAATGAAATAAATAAATAAAAGAAAAGAACAACCAAAACCACAAAAAGAATAATTTAAATACCGTTCATTTAGGAATGTGAATGATGACGATGACGATGATGTTCTGATTTGACATAAGTTTTGTACCAACCTTTGATATCTCTACCGGTACAACCACATTCTCTATCAACTGAAGGAACATCATCAGTTAAATCACCATTATTTAACCATGGATGGTTTGACCAACCACCTGGATCAACTCTATCTTTTGGACGTAATCTTAATAAACCAGATAAGAAATCCGTAACTTCAATTGCTTCAGATTCTTCCATTTTATATTTTTCCATAAATACATCTTTTAAACACCAATATTTTAATTTTTTAATTTTTTTCAATTCAACGATATATTTACCTTCAATTTCATCATCTTCATAAAAATTGAAGAAACGGTCTCTATATTTACAATTTGGTTTTAACAATGATAATAATTCATCATCTTGTGGGTCCAATAATTCAATAATTTGAGCTAAATGATCATCATCTTTAGAAAAAATGTCACAACAAGTTGGATTGAATAAAAAATCTCCAGTTAGTAACTCAAATACCACACAACCTAAACTCCAAGCATCAGCAGATGCACCCCAAGCTTTTGAACCAATGATAATTTCAGGAGATCTGTATTGTCTTGTTTGAATGTTATTTGTGAAATGATAATTACTATAACAAGCATTACCTAGATCTGCAATCTTAATATTGATTGAAGACTCCAAATTGTTTAATTGAGATTCACTTAAATCATCCTTGAAATAACTTGGAGGTAAATCAAAAAATTTGGTATCTCTGAATGAAGTAGTTAAATCGTTAAAATCATCATCTTCTTCATCTGAAACTGGTTCTGAAGTTGTAACTGTACATGAATTTGAAAGATTACTTGGACTTTGAACGATTGGATTTAATGTTGGTGATATCGATGAAGTTGGATTTGATTCAGCTGTATAATTTTCATAATAATTTATTGATGATCTTTGAGAATTTTGAGATTCTTGTGAAGTTGATTGTTTCTTAGATCTTGAGTTTCTAAAAGTTGGACTATTACGATAAGAATCCGATCTCAACAATGGCGATGGTAATGGATTTGAATGTTTGATTGGGGAGTCATTTTTCGATTTTGATTTATCATTTTCTGAATCTTCTGGAATTTCTAACATTTCAATGAAATCTTCAACGTTTTGAATTTCAATTAAAACATTTTCAGGTTTGATATCAGTATGAATCAATCCACAAACTCTATGTAAATAATCAAGAGCTAAACACATTTGTTTTGTTATCTTTTTAACAACGTTGATTGGTAAACCACCATAAGTTTTACCGAAATTCTCCAGAGTTAAAACTTTACTGTTATTGTTATTATTGGGTTCTTTATCGCTATAATCACGGAAAGTTGACATTAAACTTAATAGGTTTTCACCTAGAACTTCAAAAACCATGACGACGTGTTCACCATTTGGACCAGCATGATTAAACCAATCATATAGTTTTACTAAATAATCAAAACCTGGATGAGTTGGATCCTTTTTATTAATTCTTTCCAGTATTTTGATTTCATCTAGAGCAGCTTCAGTGTAACTTTGAGAGGATTTAACGATTTTTAAAGCATAATATTGATTTTGAATAGTATCTAACGCTAACCAAACAGTTGAGAATTGTCCCCATCCTAATTTTCTAATGATTTCATAATTCTTATTTGGACCTAATTTATCATGAATTTTAACAGGATGATAACCACCATAGCAATATTCACCTTCAGTTTCCTCATGGTAAGTTTTCAGTTTTGATAGATTATTGAATTTTTCATTATTTGAAACTGTGGTTGAATGGGTTTTACCAATATTATTATGATTTTGAAGCGGATAAGTTGTTTTGATCATGATGAAGTTTATACTTGATGAGGCTGGGTGATGCAACAGAGCCAGGGAGTGTTAAGAACGGAAGATTTGCTTGAAAGTTGAAATAATATTGAATAGAAAAATGTTTTAAGACTCGAGATAAAATAAAGAGAGAGAAGTTAAATTATGTGACAGAGTGAATTAATACTAATTTGTGTGGTTATGGCTGTCTGCATGTGACTTGGATTAATTCTCCGACTTCTGTGAAACGTTCTCGTCGCCAAGAAATTTCCACTTCGGTAATCGGGGCGGCAGGGAAGTAAAACCTTGCCGAGGCACGTGATGTAGAAGAACTTACGTAATCAAACTTAGAAAATATCCTGGATAGGTTATTATTTCATTGGGACAGATTGTTGATTTTTCATTTTTTTAACATAGAGCGATGAGGTGAAGAGTAAAGATATATTGAATTCATTTGCTATTAATGTCCCAAAGGTCTATTTCATCGTACTTCACTAAGAATGATAGTTCAATTTCAACCCCATCATCTAAAAACACTTCAATAGAGATAATAGAGCTGGATGATGAGTCTGATGATTCTGATCTACAAGGCGCCTCTGATAACGATATAATACCGGTAAAGATAGAAGAAACTGTTATTCTCAAACCCCCAGAGATCAATAACAAACATTCAGAATTTATTTATGACAAGAATAATACTACCGTTACAGAGCCAACAGAAGAACAGTTAAAAGTTCGCCAACAAGTTAGAAAGAGATTAGTGCAAAATTCTTTATTCGTGTCTGAAGACGCTCAAGAATCTCAATATGATCAAGATGAAGAGATAGAAGAACAAGAAGTCGAAAAACCTGTAAAGAAGAAACAAAAGAAAGCTAAACTTACTCCATTAGATGAACAGGTAAAGACATTAAAATTGAACAATCTTGATAAAGTTTTAGCAATTCAAGTTGGTTATAAGTACAAATTCTTTTGTGATGACGCTGTCAAAGTTTCCAAAATTTTGAATATTATGCTGATACCTGGTAAATTAAATCTTATCAATGAAACTCCTGAGGATTTAGCGTACAATAAACTAGCATATTGCTCAATTCCTGATCAAAGACTTCATATTCATTTACAAAGATTACTGGATAATGGAATGAAAGTTGGAGTTGTTGATCAAATTGAATCAAGTACAATCAAAAACGTTGAATCTGGTTCTTCTGGTCTTTTTAAAAGAAGACTTACAAAAGTTTACACTAAAGCAACTTATAACGAATATGATGAAAAAGATAACGTTGGTATAAGATATGAAAAATCGTGTGGTTCAATTGTTGCAATGACTGAGGATCAGCAAACTGGTATAATCACTATCATCTCATTCCAACCACTGACTGGTAATATAGTTTATGATGAATTCAAAGATCTTGATCCATTGAGGACAAGTCTGAAAACAAGATTATCACATCTTGAGCCGTTAGAGTTTCTTTATTTTGAAAATCATTTCACTTCAGAGACTCAAAGAACAATCAACCAGTTATCCTTGAATCGTAATTTAAGGATAATAACACATCCGTTGCTAAAGAAAGATCATTATTCAAAGCTTTTAAATGAGTTAATAAGTGATTCAATTGTTGAATTCATGTTTGATAAATCTAAAAATTTCCAAATTTGTACAGCATTGTTGATTGAATATTTACAAGAATTTCAATTGTCTTCAGCTTTCAAAAAATTAAGTAATTTCATACCTTTTAATGAAACAAAGTCAATGATTATAAATAGTGATTCTTTAGAAAATTTAGAAATATTGAAAAATTCAACAAATGATAAAGAAGATGGTTCTCTACTTTGGGTTTTAGATCATACTAGAACTAAGTTTGGATATAGGCTCTTGAGAAAATGGATATTGAATCCTTTGATTGATATTGAGAACATTAATAAAAGATTAGACGCAATTGAAGAAATTAATGGGAATTTTAATCATTTTCTGGAAAGTGTTGCAAATAATGTATTGAAAAAAACTCAAGATTTAGAGAAATCTTTAAACAGATTAAACTATTCAACAATCAAAAGAAAAGAATTGTATTTATTTTTACAGAAATTTAGTGAATTAGAACAAACTATTGTTAAATTCGGTAAATATGAAATAATCAATAGATTATCATCGAAATATTTGAAAGAAATATTTTCAGAGCTAATTAAACAAGTACTAGATCTAAAGCCAACTGAATTTGTTAAAATCATAAACAGTCAATGTGCATTAGATGAGAAGGTTGATGAACATATAACTAAATACTTCAATATGAATTATTTACCGGGGTTTATCAATATTGATGATTTATTAGAACAAGAAAAAGTTATGCAAGACACTGAAGATGAACTGGTTGAAGAGCTGAAAAGAATTAGAATAGTTCTCAAAAGACCTGCTTTAGAATATGTTAAGAAATTAAATGAACCGTATTTAATTGAAGTTAGAAACACATTAGTTAAAGAAACACCAAAAAATTGGATAAAAATTTCATCAACTAAAACCATTTCCAGATTTAGAACTCCCACAAGTTCAGAACTTTATAAAAAAATCAAATATCATCAAGAACTACATTTGAATGTATTACATGTTATTTTCCAAAGATTTATTGAAAAATTGAATGACAAATATGAACAATTAAGTATCATTATACAAAAGCTCGCAACTTTTGATTGTCTGTTATCGTTGACCGCAGTTTCTTCAAATATGAACTACTCAAGACCTAATTTCACATCTGATGAAAAAATAATCTGTTTAAAAGATTCAAGAAATCCAATAATTGAAGCCTTAAACGATTCTAACACAGTTGTTCCGAATACCATCCATATGAGTGATGATATTTCCCACTTTATAATCACTGGACCAAATATGGGTGGGAAATCGGCATTAGTTAAACAAGTTGCATTGATTCAAATAATGGCACAGATTGGTTGTTTCATTCCAGCTGGTCCAAATTCTACAGTTTCTTGTTTTAATAAAATATTAACAAGAATGAGCGCAAAAGATGACTTGATCAAAGGTGAAAGTACATTTTATGTTGAGATGTCACAAGTTGCGAAAATTATACAAGAACTAGAATCAAGTAAGGGAAATTCTTTGGTCATTTTAGATGAGGTTGGAAGAGGGACTGGTACAATCGATGGGATCAGTATTGCTGAATCAATTTTAGAATACCTTTTAATAAAACCTGAAATTAAAGATAAAATTTTTGTTTTATTCATCACACATTTCCCATCAATTTGCAAACTAAAAGAAAAGTACAAAAGAATTGGGAATTATCATATGGGATTCATCGAAAACCAGATCAAATCTAAAAGCAATGATGATGTTAACTGGCCAACTATAACGTTTTTGTATGAATTGAAGAAAGGTTCAAGTTTAAGTTCATATGGTTTAAACGTTGCAAATCTTGCAGGAATAGATAAAGGGATTTTAATAAATGCATTGAATAAATCTAAGGAAAGACAAAAACAAGTTGAACTTAACAAAAAATTGAAATTGTATAAAAAATTTGGAAAATTGTTGATTGAAGATAAGAAACATACAATTGAAGAGATAAAGGGAGTAATTGACGCTATTGAATAATTTGAATACGAATAATGAAGAAACGCACAAATGTATATAATAATAATAGAATGACAAACATAACATAAAATCAAACCAGAAACGAAACAACACACAATAATTAAACACACAATAATTTCTTTTTTTAACTGTAATTCCCATAATACTTTAAAACTTTGTTTTGAATATACTTCTACTTGAACTTCTTGATCGGTTTTCATGAGTCACTGTATAACTAACGGATCCATAAGAATTCCCAGTTCCATAAATCATTTGTTTATCTTGTTTATCAGGAGAATTATTCTCATGGATCAAAGTCATTGAATCAAAATCTTGAAATGGATCAATTGGTTTTGATTTCTCATTACCTTCATTATTTTCTAAATTTTTATTGGTTTCACCATTTTCTTCTCTTTCTTCTTCACCGTCATCGTATTGAACATCTAATACATGATCATTTGAAATATCAATTGATGATGATCTATGCTTACTCTCTTGCGTATTATGATTTTTATAGAAATCAGCACCATTTTTAGACAAGATCGGAATCATTGGAGGTTTTTGATTTCTTAATAACGCCCATTGAACGTTTTTGAAAAAAGGATGAACTTTAATATCAGCAGCACCTAATTTTGAACCTAATCTTTTATTTTCATCTTTAATTAATAATTTTTTAATCAGATTTTTACAATTAGATGAAATTTGTTGAATACTGTCAGGGAATATAATATCAGATTTTAAAATATGTGAAAACGTTTGATTTCTATTAGAACCTTTAAATGGTGTTGTTGCAAATAACATTTCATAGATTAGAATACCTAAGGTCCACCAATCAACAGCTGCAGTGTGACCTTTGCCACTGATGACTTCAGGAGCAATGTATTCTTCAGTTCCAACAAATGAATTTGTTCTAAACCCGTCAATACATACTTTTGTATCTAAATTCATTTGATGTCTGTTTGTAGGATTGACTGTTATTGATGGATTTTTAGTTGATTGAGATTGCTTTGATAAATCAAAATCAGATAACATAATATGACCAGATTGATGTAATAAAATGTTTTCAGGCTTCAAATCCCTATAAATAAAACCCATCAAATGTAAATATTCCAGTGCTGCAGTGACTTCACTTGCATAGAATCTTGCATCATCTTCAGATATACACTTTTGTTTTCTTGTTTGTAAAGCTCTGAAAAATTCACCACCCATGCAATATTCCATACATAGATACAGATGTTCTTCTGATTGGAATGAATGGTATAATGTGACTATGAATGGATGGTTTGAAGTTGCTAAGATTTCCTGCTCAGCTAATGCTCTTTTAATTTTATTTCTTTCAATCATTTCCTTTTTGTTTAAAACTTTCATTGCAAATAATTTATTTGTTGCCTTTTCTTTGACTAAATAAACTTTACCAACATCACCTTTACCTAGTAATCTAACTTTATCAAAAGATTGGGGACCAACTTGTAAATCAGCAAATTTAATGTTTGAACTTGAGTTCAATGATATTTTACGTGGTCTAAGTCTAGGTTTCTCAGAGATACCTTTCAGTTTTTCTTGTGGTTTAATTTCATTTAAATTCAATGGAGCTGATGCCACTCTTCTTAAGACTGGTTTGATTTCAGGTGTGGATATGGAAGTAGATGTCATTGTTTGAGGAGGGTTACCTTCCACATTAAGTTCTTCGATGGTTTCATTTGCAGTTTCTTCTTTGATATTTGTTAATAGATCAGTTGACTGATTATCTTTTAATGAAAACGGAACCGGCCCATTTTCATTTTTATCAATGAAGTCAGAATTTTCAACAGTAGAGCCAGCAGCATGTGGTGGTAGTCCTTGGTGTTTGAAATATGGCTGGGATGACACAGTTTGTTGTTGTTTTTTCGAATCAGTTTTGTTTAATGGATTTGGTGAAGATGGAGAACGTATTCTTCTTGCTGCTTGAGCCAGAAATGAAGATTTAGCTGGTTCCTTTGTTTCACGTTGATCGTCTAGTGGGATTGTGGTTGTGTTACTGTTTTCTAAATCTAATCTATCACTATCAACGTCACTCTCTTTAGTTCTTGAATCTTTTGAGATAAAGTTGGGAGAAGTTGATGGAGTCTTTTTGAATAAGTTCTTGAATTTTGATGATAGTTTCTTTTCATACTCTGTTTGTTGAACATGTGTAGATTCACTACCAGACTCACTTGAATCATTTGTTGGGAAGTGTTCTTTTTCTCCATCTTCAATCCCAGGAGTTGGAGGATTTTGCAGAGATTCAGCCTTAACTTGGTTATTGTTTGTTGAGTTATTAATGGATAGTCCAAAGTTCAGAAGTTTCCCCAAAGAAGTTGATCTGGTTCTTAATTTGGATGGATTTGGTTCGTTCAATATTTCTTGATTACTAAGTTGATCAGAAGGCAGATCATGATGAAGCTCTGATGTGCTAGCCATGATATGGGTTGTAAAGATGGGCAAATATAGCAATAATTGGTCTTTCTTACCAGCGTAATGAGACTTTTTGTTATTTCAAGTACGTCTCTCCCACTTTGATGTAATTAATACTCCACAGTTATCAGTAATGAGTTTAGTAGTATGAAAGATTATATGTGAAATGGGTGGACGCAAGATATAATGAAAAACTGGACAGTCAAAGATTTCAATGAGATTTGAATTGAGTGACAGCAGTATAACTCTTCTTTATCTGGTCAAGATCTCAGTACAGTTCACTTCTTGAAAAGACGTTTGAAAACTTGATGGACTTTTTTAATTCTCGAAAATCTTTGAAAAACGATTCTTCGTCTATTTTGGGAAACAATTAGAGATTATTTGAAGATCATTTTATTCGGATTGATGAGAGAATTCAGAGTTGGTGTTGTTTGGTGCTGCTGTTCATATTGGATGAATAAAGCTGGTGTCACAATTTTTCCCTTTTTTTTCTATCCAAAAAATACTCACGTTTTGAGACTTTTTGACATGTACCATGGTCTATTTTTGGTTTGATATTTCCTAATTGATGTTGATAATGGATGAATTGGGTACATTGCCAGCATATTTTAGGCCGTTTCATGTCTTGATTCCTCACATGAATCTGCGTTTCCATCGAAATTTGACAGAATTTCAGTTTTCAGACTGTTTCAAATTTCCTATTGTCTTGTCTTTATAGATGAAACAATCACGAAACTTGTAAATCGAAACACTCTAAAATACTTGATAATAGATACAAAGTCGGTTTGTTTGAAATGTGTTTCATCAATTGTATTCAATATGATATTCAACTAATATATAAAGTCTTGAGTATTCCTCCAAGACAGCCCGTTGTTTGTGGATTAATTCTCATTATACAGCTCAACAATGAAATTATCAAAAATAGCCATTGGTATTGCTTCTTTCACTGCTGCTTCAGCTCAATATGCTCAGTATTGGAATCTATCCAGTTCACTAGAATCTATCTCAAGTGGACCTTCATCAGTTGAACAGTTTATCTACAGTTCTTCCGAGGCTTCTTTAGATAGTAGTTCTGTTTCATCATTTCAAGACTCACCATCATCTATTCCAAACGAAGATAGTTCCACTTTATCATATATTTCATTTTCTTCAAGATTGACTAGTGAATTACAAGATTTTTCATCTTCTTTGTCCCCTGACAGTTCAATCACTATTGCTGACGATTCAACTTTTGTTACTTTAGAATCAGCTTCATCACCAATCACCACAGGATTAGGAAATCCTACCACTACTACTGCGACTGAAGTTTTAAACAAATACACTGTTGTTACAATCACATCATGTTCTAATAATGCATGCTCTGAAACTCCATCAACTGCTCTAGTTTCAACTGCTACAGAAACTATCGACAATACTGTTACAGTCTACACTACATGGTGTCCATTAACAACCACTGAATCTATTGATAATTCTGCTATGGTTTCAACTGCCACTGAGACTGAAGTTTCAAACAAATACACTGTTGTTACTATCACATCATGTTCCAATGATGCATGTTCAGAAACTTCATCAACTGCTTTAGTTTCAACTGCTACTGAAACAATCGATAGTACAGTTACAATCTATACCACATGGTGCCCATTAACAACCACTGAATCTAGTGGTACTTCCTCCCTCACCATGAAAACAAGCTTTGGTGCTACTATTACCAGTACTGCTTCATCTGTCGCTTCTTCTAGTGGATCATCAGTTACTACATTGAAATCTGGTTCTACTACTGTTAGTTCATCTACATCTAAATTTGCTACTTCTACAGAGTCATCGATTACCAAATCTACTGGTTCCACGACATCCAGTACTGCTTCGTCTGTCGCTTCATCTAGTGAATCATCAGTTACTACATTGAAATCTGGTTCTACTACTGTTAGTTCACCTACGTCTAAATTTACCACATTTACAGAGTCATCGATTAATAAGCCTATTGTTTCCACCACATCTGCTTCACCATTACCATCGAAAACAAACACCGTTTCTAATTCAATCATGACTTCTGAATCAGGAACAACTACTTTAAAACCAGATCACACAATTTTAACAACTACTAATGATAAAACGACTGTTGTTACAATCACATCATGCGAAGAGAATAGATGTTCAACATCAACAACAACTGGTATTATCACGACAGTTACAACAACATCTAGTGGTATCATTACTGAATTCACTACTTATTGTCCAATTACTGATAGTAGAAGCACCATTCATACAACAAGATATAAAACAACAACTCACTGTATTAGTTGTATTGAAAAATCAACTACTTCAATCAAACCTGATGAAACAACAACGACCCCATCACCTTTAACTTCAACCACATCCACCTTATCAACTTCAAAAGTTACTTCAACTTCAACTTCAACCAGATCAACCTTGTCAACTTCAACCACATCCAGCTTACCAAGTTCAAAAGTTACTTCAACTTCAACTACAACTTCACCAATTACTGCAACTTCAACTTCAACTTCAACCAAACCTACTTCACCGACTTCAAAAGTTACTTCAACTACACATGAAGAAAACACTACTATTGTTACAGTCACATCATGTGATGAAAACTCATGTTCTATAACTGAATCATCTGCCATTATTACCACTGTCACTACTACTAGTCATGGTGTTGTTACTCAGTACACAACATGGTGTCCAATCACTTCAACTTCAACTTCAACTACTCCAATGTCTACTCCATCGACCACCACCACTATTGCTCCTGTTCCACCAACAACTATTATTACTGAAACCACATGTGATGGAAATTCATGTACTACTCATACTACAACTAATCAGATAACTGTATTGACAACTACTTATCATGGTGTTATCACTACTTATACCACTTACTGCCCATTAACAAGTACTACTGGTACATTTGATAGAACTACTGTTACTCCTTCTAATGAAGTTGTTTCATCAATCACTACTGAAGTTCCTACTACTGAAGCTCCTACCATTAAAACTCCTCACACTGAAGTTTCTACTACTGAAGAAGTTCCAACTACTGAAATTCCAACTACTGAAATTCCAACTACTGAAATTCCAACTACTGAGGTGCCTACTACTAAAGTCCCTAATTCTGAAGTTCCAACTACTGAGGTGCCTACTACTAAAGTCCCTAATACTGGAGATACTGAAGTGCCTACGACTGAAATTCCAGATACTGAAGTACCAACTACTATTCCAACTACCACTCCAACTATTGTTCCAACTACATCAATCACTACTCCAACCACCATCCTTCCAAACAATCCAACACTTACAACTGTCTCACCCAATTCTCCAACAACTGGAAAAAGTGTAACATCCACCACTCAAGTCACACATTTCATTACATCAACACTTTCTTCAAACATATTTACTACAACTCAACCAATAATACAAGGTGATTCCTCAACATGGGATCAAGTCGCTGTTAAATCTTCAAGTTATTCAGTGACACAATATGATGGTTCTGCTAATAAACAAGCTGGAAGTATAATGTTATCAATCATGGTGTTAATGATGATTGCATAGGTGCTGTTCCGAGAGTGTTTTGTTATTCTATTATTAATATTATTGTCTTTTATTATTCTAAGTTACTCAAATTTCAGTAAGTTATTTCGTTTTTTGATTATTACATATTATAAATGAAGTATTGGATCTTGCTATACATAATTTGCTAAGTTAACTGAATGAATGTTGTAAAGTGTGCTAATTTTTATGATCTAACTATATCCCAAGTAACTTCAGTAATAGAAACTTCAGCACCTTTATTATCATCGTAATCGTAGAACTCGCCTTCATCTAATAATATTTCATCAAATTTAGTCACTGATTCAGCACCTTTTGCAGTAAATTCACCTAATGGAATAAATTCTTTCAATTCAACACCTCTTGATTCGATATCTAAAAATGCAATGTTTTTACCATTATCTTCAATAGTGTAACTTTTACCAGTTGATTTGATTTGAACTGATGAGTCCCTGGAACATGATTTGCATGTGAATATGAAATTTGCCTCACCTCTTGAATTTGGCAATTCATGCTCTTCGAATCGATTTATTGTTATTTCCTTTGGATGTAATTCATGACAAGAAGTGCATTCGATTTTGAAAGTGTACTCGAATGGAGATTCTTGTGTGTCCTTTGGTTTTAGATCAGTGAGGCCTTCTAGAGTGGCGTTCAGTATAAGTTTGAAACCCATTAATGTCTGTCTCTGTCTATTGACTTTATAGTAGTAAAATGAAATGAAACTATTGCGATGAGCTCAAATAGGAAAGGTTACATGCACTTCTTTGAGATGTCTGGATGCTGAAAAAATGGTTCAATTTTTCAATTCCGGTCAAAACACTCGTTAAAGAGATACATAGTAGTAATAAATGGACTCATTATAAAGAGATCTGGTTGAAATGTCGTTCTTTTACTCGTTTAATGGGATAGGAAGTCGGCTTTGGAGAAGACAAGGTAGTCGTTTCTCTTTCAAACGAGCCTTCCACAACCATAGTAGCCCATTCAGATTCTCAAACATTAATTCAATAAGACATAGTCAGGTCAAATTTCAATCAACATCACAAGTTCTATGGTCATATTTCAGAGCTCCTACGAATTTATTATTTGTAGGTACCAATCTTATAGGATTAGGGATATTGAGTACTTATAGAGGTTTAAATACCCTGGCTAACACCGATACAAACGATTTGAAAGATGTCAGATTTCCTTCATTGTTAGAAGATCAGGGTATTAACTGGAATGAACATAATGATCAAGTTCTCAGATGGAAACATATATTGAATGAAGAAGTTGAAGTCGGGGAAGTAGAGGAGGAAGAAATGAACGAAGTGACACCATTAATAGAGCAAGAATTACTTGATATGGAATTTAATGAGGTTGTTGATTTACCAACAGATAGAGTTTGTATGTTAATAAGTAAAAATCTAGATTATTTAGGAAGATTTTATAAAGATCTTAGAAGGATGATAAATGGGAAATATTTTGATGAAGCATTCAAATTAGTTAATGATATTACTGAAGTTAAAAAAGATTCAACTTTTAATCATCATTTGAAAAATGATTCATTATATGATTTTTACAGGAATCATAAATCAGTAAGAAATAAGTTATTTGATAAAATAAACAAAGAGATTTCATACAAGTATATGAATGAAAACAAATTGGATCAAAATGAAATGATATCCAAAAAGGAATTTGAATATAATTTTAACAAATTAATGAAACAATATCATAAGGTTAATACATTACAAGAAAGATTTCTAATGAAAATGTCAAAACTGTTCAAAAGTTATAATGAACCAAATTATCTTAAAATATATAAAAAATTGAATGAATTTCCTGAAAATGATAATTTCAAAACGTTGTTGAATATTCTAAGTTTATCGATATTTAAACAATCATCAAAATTTTTGAAAAGTGAAGAAATGTTTCAAGAAATATTGCAAAATTCGATAATGTCAACAAATAAATTTATTTTTGAAATGTGTTTAACTAATTTAAATTTAACTAGAAAAGATTTGAAAAGAATGGCATTTAGTAAAAAAGCCACCAAAATAATAAGAACTATCACAAAGGGCAACAATTTATACGATTATACTTACTCTTTGGACACCATGTTAAGTGCATTGAGAGGGTTATTGTACATGAATTACTCACGAAAGACTATTGTTTTAGCAACAAAGAAAATATTAGCGAGTATTAAAACGTTACAAGATGGAGAAATCAGAGTTAGTTATGTGTTATCCACAGATAAACATAAAGGAACGTTACCACGAACTCCTTTGGAAGACATTCCATTGAAGGTGCTCGACTTTGCCACAAAGATTGCATTGATCACTAAAGATGATTATATTATAATGTGGTGTATTTTGGCAATTTCAAGAAGTTCATTGATTTCAGATAAGAATAAAAGGATGAGATTTGGGAAAATTCAAAAGAGATGTGATGAAGAACAATTAAATGAACTGCTGCAGAATCTTAAGAAGAGTAAATCAGTTTTATAGAAGAACTTGTAAATAGAAATAGAAGATTTAATTTAACGAGAATTTATGATGGCTTTTATGTGTAGCAAATGTCGGTTCAGGCAGCATCTCATCTTAAAATTTTTTTCGAGTATTAAACGAAAAGAATACAGAAACCACCAGATCAGAATCACTTCATCGCTTCTTTATCAGTGGATATCACCATACAACCATGAAGATCCTCACCACAAACTTTGTCAGATGTGCCATCAAATCGTGTGATTCGTCCTCGTTATCGTTTCCGTTAAAATATCAAAACTGTCAACTTGAGCAAATAGAACAAGATTTCCAACCAGAATTCATTCTCAGCATCCTGGAAAGAGTAGAATGGGATGCTCTGATCTCTATATTGCGTGACTTAGGAAATACGTCTTTACCACAGTCGAAACCAAACGTTTCCATCGAAGACGTTGAATTGTTAAAGAATTTACATGATTTATTGATTGAATCGAATATAGTTGAAGGTGAAATGGTTTGTAACAACTGTCAGCATACTTATTTCATTAAGAACTCAATTCCAAACTTCCTACTCCCACCTCATCTAGTTTAGAATGGGTAAATGCATATAAATTTATAACGAAATGAAACGTACCTTAACGCATCCTACTGTCTTGTCCGTGATATTACATAATAAACTCCTTCTAAATTACGTAATCTGATCCGCTAAATTACGTAATATTTCAATCCGTCAAATCTATAAAAAGAAACTTTTCAGGAAAAACTTTGACAAAGAGAAGAATTAAGAAGAAAGCTAAAAGCGTGTAGAAAAGTTCTTTTAATTCAATTCAATCGCACTGAGTTACAAGCCATTACACTCCTCGCTGTGTCTTCACTGTTTCCTCATTTTTCCAAGCGTCTTCATAGCCCAATTTTCAGATCAATAATACCAATATCAATAAAATCAAAAATCAAAACATGCTAGTGCTGAACAAGATCCTTCTCTGTATATCAAGTTTGATGATGACTGTCCAGTCGCAGGATGCAATCACTGATGATGATCTAGTCGGGACCTGGTCGTCCAAATCCAACACGGTCTTCACTGGTGCTGGGTTCTTTGATCCTGTTGATGAACTATTAATCGAACCTGCACTACCTGGGATTTCATTCTCATTCACTGAAGATGGTTATTTCGAAGAGGCGATCTATCAAGTCAAATCTAATCCTAGAAACCATTCATGTCCCACTGCGGCATTGACTTTCCAACACGGGACTTATGAAATCTCTACAAATGGGTCTTTATTATTAACACCAATCAAGGTTGATGGTAGACAGTTAGTGTCTGACCCATGTAAAGATGGTGGTGTTTCCACCTACAACAGATACAATCAAAGCGAAGTGTACAAGGAATACACCGTTGCAGTTGATCCTTATCATGGTCGTTATAAGTTACAGTTATACCAATGGGACGGTACTCCAATGCAACCGTTATATTTAGCATATAGACCTCCAATGATGTTACCAACAAGCACATTGAATCCGACTGCCGGTGCAGAGGCAGAGAGCACTGGCACTGCCAAACGGTCCTTGAAGAGCCTAGTCAAGAGAAGCTTCGAGAACAAAGATAGAACAAATGCAGTCAGAGTCAATACCTTGAATCTGGACTTTTGGTGGTGGACTTCCATCTCGATGATCTCTGTCGGTGGGTTGCTTTATGTTTACTTGTGAATTTACTGAACTGTCTGCTGCTGCTGTAGGTGGGAACGTCCTTCCACTGTACCTCTCTCTAGTATCTCTTCTTTCCATCTTCCATCTTCCATCATTACATAATCCAGAATTGATTTTACATCAATTTTTTTTGACTCTTCCTAATCCTGTCTATAGAAAGAACGACACACACAAACAAAATGGCCTCCAAAGAAGCATTTAAATCCCTCTTGAAAGCACTAGAAACATTCCCAAAGGAGAAGCTCACGAACTTGTCCTTCAGAGAAGTTCAGATCGACCGATTTAGACCACTAGCAGGTCTGCCAGCTTTACAAAGAGAAGATAAAACAAGTATACAAGACATCGTCAAGAAAGTGAACCCATACACGATCAAGGACATTGAAGTCAAGTCAGATATAGAAACCATGAGTGAAGACGCAGTGGTCCAACAAATCAAGGCCTTGAACACACTAAAAGAAAACACTTATAGAGATTATTACTTTCCTGGTGATAAATTGTTGAAACCTCAAGGTAATCCAGTTTACTATGAAAGATTGTTGTCTGATATCAACGGTGAAAGCAAAGAGAATATCGTCACCGGGTTAAGAACCGTCTTGTTGGGTAAATAGAATGAATGTGTACATATAATATAAATAAGTCTCTATGATTATTTCTTACCGT
The DNA here is from genome assembly GCA_003708145.3 of Phaffomyces orbus. Taxonomy (NCBI): domain Eukaryota; kingdom Fungi; phylum Ascomycota; class Saccharomycetes; order Phaffomycetales; family Phaffomycetaceae; genus Phaffomyces; species Phaffomyces orbus. The sequence goes on from PPNK03000020.1 coordinate 66,308, forward strand.
AACTTATTGAGATCTTGTGGTCTTTGATGATCAAGTCTTTATGTGTTGATTTGGCTCGAGTTGCATCCTCAATAGTCTTAAACTCCAATAATCCAACTCTCAACGAAGAAACGATCTTCAAATCGACAAATCCATCTAATTTATTGAAAATTGGTAACACTTCTTCCATTGTTACACCATCTGGTAAATTCTGTAAGATTAATTTGAAATGAGGAGGATTATTCATGACTTTCACAGAGTTCTTACTCTTCGCTAGTTCGCTCCTACTTTGTAAATACTTCTCATACTCATCTTCACTCAATTTCAGTTCTAGTGACTTCTTCGATGATGACTTAGCAATACTCACTTGTATTTTACTGTCAAAAACCTCGACTCCATCCATGGAAAGTGCCTTCTTCGCGTCGTCCTCATCACCAAACGTTATGAACGCCTGTCCTTTCATCTTGAGCGTCTTTCTCGCATCGATCGTGACTGGATTGAAATCTTTGAACGTCTCTAACAGCTTCGACTTAAGAGTGTTTAATCCTATTTTTTCATTAATATTTCTAACGTAAATTCTGTAGCCCAAAAAGGAGATGTTAGTATCGATTGATGGCACAATTCCATGGAAGTTCTATGACTCACGTATCGTTGAATTGATATTCTCTTTCTGCCATTTCAAACTCTTCTCTATCACTCTTTACTCTTTTTAATCACAAAATAAAAAAAAACACAAAAGTTTTCCAGATCACAAATCAAAACAACATCAAATCCACAAACTCATTCATTCAAGGCCCTCAATGGACTCACTGACAATCGAGCCAGAGACATTACACGAAGAATTCCCTTCTATCAACCAACTCTCTCCAACAATCAGAAATCTTTTATTCTTCGAATTGACAAAGTTACAACAACACATAAGTTCAAGTCTAGAAAGAGAACCAAAACTCCTTGATAACGTGGAAAAATTGTTGGTTGACTATATCAAGTTTCAGGTGTTGGTTAATGGAATCAGAACAGTCACTTTCTCACGGCATGAATCCATCAAATATTTGGATTTTTGTAAAGATCCAAAAGATCCAGAAACATCAGAAACTGGAAGGATTCTTTCATTGTTTTTAGAATTGGGTCTAACGATCATGCAGAAATGTTTACAAGGCAGTGAATTTTCTCATGAGGATTTTCTGCTATTCCAGGAAAGGTTCATGGATCAGATAACTGATATTCAGAAGAATTTGATGAACAAAAATACAAATAAAATGGAGGAAGAGAACAGTCACGAATCAGACAGCGAAGATTTAAATAGTACAGTTAAAAAAGGTGTTAAAAGAAAAGCTGACCAAATGGAACAAGAATCACATCAAGATACTGAAGATAATGAAGTATCAAAACATCTAACTTACGACTTGGTTTGTAAGTTCAACAACATACAGAAAACTCCAATACAGGGATCAAAAGAACTTCCTGAAGAAATACTTGATGAATCACCATCTCCACCACCAAAATGGAAAAAAACAAACACAAAATCTACAAAATTTTCATCCAGTAATTCAACTCAAGAAGCATCACAACAACATGAATCACATCCTGAAGAAATCATATCTTCATCAGATACTAAAAAGCAAGATTCTCTACCAATTGAAGTTAATTCATCTAACGATAAGGATGAAATGCAACTAATTGACAAACAAACAAGACAACTTTCAAATCAATCAGAATCATTAGATAACGATGAGGATACAGTAGATGCAGAAGAACCAATACTGCCCGCTGCACAACCAAGACCTATTGAAAGTTATCAAGATTCACAACTTTCACAACCAACATATCAAATCAGTTCAAGTAATGTGTTAACAATCATCAAAAATAAAAATATTAATGAAAATAATAATAGTGATGATATAAATAGTAATGATAATAGTAGTGGGAAGAATAATAACCATAGAAAAAACATTCAGGATCATGACAAAGATGGGGAAAATTATAACAATAACAATAAAATTTCAGAAAATGTTAGAGAAGTTTTAGATAGCTTAATGCTAAGATTAGATGATACTCATAGAAATTTAGCCATAATATCAGAATCACTTGATGTTGAGTTGCCATTGATCAACGATTCTATTTGTGATGAAAGTGAAAATAGAAAAGATTCAATTGGAATATTCGCAAGCTTTTTCGATTCTAAAATAGATTCAATAATGCAATCACTGAAAAATTTCAACTCTGTTATGAATATAACTAAAAGATTAGAATACGATTGTTTAACTATTAATTCTAATTTGAAAAAAGTTTATAGTAATTTTGCACTATTTGATGAAAGACATAATACTACCACCAAATCCATCAATGATATAGAAAATAAATTACACAAGTTTATTGAATGTGTCAAACCGGTACTCAAATTACCTGACCACTTAAATGGAGTTCAATCATCATTATCAGAAAATCAAAAGATTTTAAGAGGAAGTCTATTGGAAACAATTGAAAAACTTAAAGGTCTAACTTCTTATATCCCAAAATTAGATGAATTTAATCACAAAACATTATTGCTTAATAACTCATTAAGTAAATCAGTTGATAAATTGAATTTCGAAGTAGATAGAATAAGTTCAGAAAATTTGAAAATTCAAGAAAATTCAGTTTCAAATGAATTCGAAATTGGTGAATTGAAAAATCAAATATCTTCATTAAGGTCAGAAATTGAATCATTGAAATCAAATTCAGATAAGAATAATGAAGTTCTCAAACATTCAACATCTTATGATTCAAATAATGAGTTAAACTTATTAAAAAATTCAGTTGATGATTTAACAAGAGAAAACAATAAATTGAAATCAGACAATATAAAACAAAATAGTATAATTAATCTTTTATTTAAAAAAATGGATAACTTTGAAACAATTTTGAAATGTCAAACCCCACTTTCTTTGACACAATCATTAACAAATTCAACCAAACCTTCAAAATTATCATCAGCATCAATTATAAACTCACCAATTTTAATCAATACTTCAAAAGTTCAACATGGCTCAACACCAAATCCAACAATTCAAAAATCACCAAAATCTGTAATGAAGAAATCTTTATTTACTAGACCGCATGATCAACAATTACCACCATTATTTGTAATTGATGATGATGAAGAATCACAAAGCAAAAAAAATAAGTATGGGAATATCAAAGAGTTTTCAGAGGAATTACAAGTCATTAATAATGATGGAAAAAAGCCATCAATCAAAACACCAATAAAATCCGGAAAGAAAGATAATGAAGAAGATTGGAAGACTCCAAATGAACACCCCTTAATATTACCAAAATTACATGATAAATCAATTCACAACAATACACATCAGAGGCTTTATGGTTTACAACCTTCAACACCTGGTAAACCTCCACAACATCCAACTTCCTCATCTTCTAAATTTCCATGATTGTTAATAAATAGTACTAAATAATTTTGTTTTAGTTGTAATTTACAAATGATGAATTCTATTAAATTACTCTAACTAATATTGGTTTAGACTTTAAACTCTATGTATATATACAATGCGATAATAACTATGAAACAATTCACCCTCTCAACAACAAACATAAACAATTTAAACTTGGGATTGACCCCCATTATCAGCTTCAACATCATTACTTTTAAATGTTTTACCTGATTTATCTTTTTGATTTGATTCAATTTCTTTATCAAAATCATCGTATTGTTTAACGTAATCATCCATTTCAACTTCAGCAATTTCATTATCACCTTCATCTAATTCATCTTCATTATCCATGACTTGAGGTAAAAACAAGTTTAAAAAAGTGGCAACAATACCACCTAATGCATAACTTGATTCCATGATAACGACAATAGCATCTAAAAACCCTTTCAATGCTGTATTATCACCAGAATAACTAAAAACTTTATTAAACCAAGTTGGAACTAAAATTGCGCCAAATCCAGGTAATAAAGAAGCAGTTAAAACAAATCTATCTCTTCTTGTAAAATTACAATTTGAAATGATTTTCAAACCTGACACTGCAACTGATGTGAATAAAAATGAAGTCATACCACCTAAGACTGGTTTAGGAATAGCTACTAAACTTGCTGCAAATTTAGTAAAGATTCCCATAATGATCAAAATAAAACAACACCAATAACCAACTGTTCTGTTAGCACATTTAGTGATTGAAATAACACCGTTATTTTGTGCAAATGTTGACATTGGTGTGATTGTACATAATCCTGCAATGATTGAACAGAAAGCATCACCTAAGACACCACCTTGTATTCTTGATTCATAAATAGGACCGTCAATCTCTAGTCTTGAAACTTCTTGAGTTGCAGTTAAGTCACCAATGGTTTCCATTAATAAAACGGTATAAACAACTAACATTGGTAAAACTGCTGGTCCATAAACTGATAATTTGAAAGTTTTAACCCAAACGAAATTAGCAGTAGTTGCTGCATCAATTGATGATTTATCGAAATAACCACAAGCACCTGCAACGATACAACCGATTAATAAACCTAAAACAACTGAACATGATTTCATTATTGGAGACCCCCATTTTTCAGATATTAAAATAGTAACATAGACTAAGAAACCTAAACCAATGAATTGTGGTGACCCCCATTCAGCAGCTCTTGGAGCACCTTCAAATGGACAAATACTATCAACACAACCAGAACCACCAACCCAATCTTGGAATGCGGATTTGATTAGAGAAACACCCATTAATAAAACAACAGTACCCGTGACAGTTGATGGAAATAATTTCTTTAAAAATTTTGGTGGAATAAATGACATTAAAACTTCTAATAAACCACAAACACATGAAGTACCTAGAATAGCACCATATCCGTCTGGACAAGGTAGAAATGTACCATCTTCTGCAACTGGACAAAACCCATCAGCATACATCACTGGTAAAATTTTTTGAACAACCACAATAACACCAAATGAAGTACCTAAAATACTTAAAACACCAGAGCCCAGGTAGTATGGAGTACCGTAAATGTGAAATCTTGTGATTTGGATTAATGATAAAAATCCTGAAACGATCAAAGATGCAGAAACTAAATACTGTTGTGTTTCAACGTCAAAATAAGTAGAATATGAGATGATTAAAGGTGGAGTTATAACACCAGCTAACATAGCTAAACAATGTTGTAAACCTAACAAGAAACCCAAAAATGTAGGCATCTCAGAATTCAAACCAAAAAACGGTTGAACGACTCTTTTTTGCTTTAAGAATGGAACTTTTGGAGTGAAGAGATACTTGTAATCATAATCACCAAAAAACCCTTGTTTAGTAATGAATTTGTACACGACTAATTTACTTAGATCTTTAGACTTTTGAACAACGGAAGTCATTTTGAAAGATTAAGATCGTTATCGCAAATTAGCTTGAGTCAACCAGCTGGAAACTTCTGACCAAAAAGAAAAAAAAAAATTTGTCACAAAAAAAAATATTTTTGTAATTTTTGTTTTTTTACTCCGAGTCAGATCTGTGGATTTTTTGCTGACACAATAATTAATGGCAGAGAAACAGACTACACACAAATAGGTTAAGAGACGTTTTATTATTTATAAAGAAGGCAAACAAGAGTTTGTCCATGTAAAGAAGTGAATGAAATGTATCAAGAATATTCTATTTTTTGAAACCAGCGAGTCTGATATTAGTTGTAGCAGAATTAGCTCTTTTTTTAAGACTCGATGAACTAGGTTTAGTAGTTTTATAAGCATCTTCAGTTAAAGTGGCTTCAGCAATAGTTGTGTTAATAAAGAAAACAGAATCATTCAAAATAATTGGAACAATATCGTCTGCTAAATTGTATTTAGATAAAAGGGCATTTTCAGAAAATGGGAAATCATAACCAGCAATTGAAAGATCAGTAGTTGATGAAGCGATACTTGTTGAAGTTGTAGCAGTCGAAGTAGTGGATTCTTCAACGGTGTTTGAACTAATTGGTAAAGCAGTAACAGTGGAAACAGCAGCAATGATGGCTAATAAGTGAGTGAAAGATTGCATTGTGGTAATGGTGAATGATGATGATAATAATGATAGATTTGTTGATAAATTCAGAGCATTTGAACTGTTTTTTATATTCGAATCAATGAAGATGAAACAACGTTTCATGATTAAAGAGTCATACATAAACTCATGATTTGAAACGTTTCTAACTAAGGTTTATACATCTTTATGTAAATTGTGTTTTGGATATATCCATTGGAGTCCAAATGAGGAAATGATTTGTGTCAATCTGCAAAAAAAAACTAGTGAAAAACTTCATTTTTGATGTGATTAATTCCCAAAAGAGTGATTCTCATGAAAGTTTGTTTAAAGATTTAAGATTTTAAGAGAATGCATGTAATTTACTGTTTCAGTTAGAGTTATTTAAATTACTTGCGTTTAAGTATCACCTATTTTTACTTTATGGGGTACCCAATAGAAAGAAACGAATATAGTTTTAAGTAAACTTAAAGTCTTCATTTGTTTCATATTAGTTGACTTTTCAGTTACTTGGGTCTCTATTGAACTTCCGATCTGTTCAGTTAGTCAGTAAATAAAATTTCATTGTACTATTAAGTTTTAAGAAATTGTTTGAAAGACTTATGTACGTTCGTTCAATTCTTAAGACTTATTCAAGTAACTTAAGCAATCTAACAAGATGAGAACTTCAAATCTTGATTAGATTTTATAATTCAATTGACCTTATCGTGGATATTATCATTATTACTAATATTGTAATTAAATTATTGTCTAATCGATTTGCTTCAATCTTCCTTACTTGATCTGCAACTTCGCCCTTCAAAATATAATTATTACTCACTTACACGTACCGAAAAAAAGTATTTATGTACGAGTTGAACATTCAAGTATAGTTTACGACCAGAAACTACAGAAAATTATTAACAAGAATACCATTCTTATTCCTTTATATAAAATTCACAAACAAAAGTTTTGATTCTAAAAATGTTTTTTTAAACAACTTAGAAACATTTGTGGTGAACAATTGAAGGACCAGATTCGTCGTATTCTTGTTTTGAGATCCACATTTGTTGGAAAGTTGATAATGAGGCCAAAATAGAACCACCAATCCAGACGGAGAATTTTCTTTCAGGTGGAGCAATAATTTTAACTTTCATTGAAGATGGAGCTAAAGCAGTGATTTCTTTTTGCATACGTTCAGCAATACCTGGGAACATAGTAGTACCACCAGATAAGACAATGTTACCGTATAATTCTTTTCTAACATCAACATCAGTTTTCATAATAGAGTTATAAGTAGTTTGGTCAATACCAACAGCTTCTAAACCTAATAATGATGGGTGGAATAAAGCTTCTGGAGCTCTGAATCTTTCGTTACCAATGGTAATAACTTGACCATCAGGTAATTCATAAGATTTTTCAATAGCGGAAGATTGAGCAGAAGTTTGTAATTCTTGGTCGAAATCTAAAGCAACATAAGATAATTTTTCTTTAATATCACGAACAATTTCTCTTTCAGCAGTAGTAGAGAATGAGTAACCACGTTCAGATAAGATTTTCATTAAGTAATCAGTTAAATCTCTACCAGCTAAATCAATTCTTAAAATGGCGTGAGGTAAAGCGAAACCAGTGTAAATTGGAACAACGTGAGTAACACCATCACCTGAATCTAAAACAATACCAGTAGTTCTACCTGAAGAATACAAAGATAAAACAGCTTGGATGTTGACGTAGAAAGCTGGGACATTGAAGGTTTCGAATAAGATTTGAATCATTTTTTCTCTGTTTAATTTTGGATTCATTGGAGCTTCAGTTAATAAAACAGCATGTTCTTCTGGAGCAACTCTTAATTCGTTGTAGAAAGTATGATGCCAGATCTTTTCCATATCATCCCAGTTTGTAACAATACCGTGTTCAATTGGGTATCTTAAAGTTAAAATACCTCTTTTAGATTGAGCTTCATCACCAACATAAGAATCTTTTTGACCCATACCGACCATGATACCTTGATGTCTTGGTCTACCGACAATAGATGGGAAAACAGCACGTGGAGCGTCATCACCGGCAAAACCAGCTTTACACATACCAGAACCGTTATCGATAACTAAGGCAGAAATTTCTTCTGTTTAATCGGTGTTAGTATAAAGAATCATAGAGATTTTGAAATACGGATCAAAACATCCGAAATTCCGATAGAAGTGGACAAGACGACAATATCAAAGACTCATTATAATAATCCATGTTATTGAATTACCATCCTCACTAAACTAGATTGACTGAGTTGTTCATTTGAATTCATTGATTGAATTTGTTGTTTTCCCGATTCTATTTTTGTTTTGATTTACGTGGCCCAATAAAATCGAAATAATCCGATACCATAAAAAAGAGTACCGGTATCGCCATGAACCTGAAAACAACAACAGGATGCCAGAAAAATCAAGCAAATTCTGATAAGAGAAATGATAAGCAACAATTGACTGTGTTTGTGGTAATTGGTTCCGCTTGGTTGAACAAATTTTTCCGATTTGAAACGATGTTTCATATTTTAGTTTGATGACAGGATTTGATTGAATCAAAATCAATAACGACAAAACTCAATGATCCCTAAGATACTGATACATAAGCCTAACACCTTGTAGGATGTCTTTCTAGCCATTCAAGTACAGATAACATCAGATGCGATGATTCCTGATTCAGCATTGACTCGCTGATATTTATTATCCCCTTGACATAAACATAACAAAGATTCAGGCGCTGGTTGAAAACATTGGAGAATAATGTGACAAGATGAGTGTACTGAATGGAGTCTTGACCGTTGAGTCTTTCCAGGTGGAATTCCGATTGGGGTTCTAACTTACCTTCAGCCATTTTTGAATTGATTTGTTTAATTTGTTACAAAGAGTAATCCCTTAGATAGAAAAAGAAGGCAAAACTTGGTGAAAATTCACTTTTTTTTTCTTTTCAAAAGGGGCGGCGAATTAAAATGAACGAAGATTTTCACCCTCGGAATTTCGTATCGGTTTGGGACGCACGACACGATCAAATAGTGTTGTTTGTGTATTAAGTGTACTTGGTTGGTATTAACTTAAGTGTGTTTTCATTTCATATTATATATCACTATTGGAGCTCAGTTCGCATACTGAATTTACGAAGATGGACCCAAATATCGACCCAGAAATGGAAATGGGCTCTTCAATAGATTCTCAATTCCCATTATCAAGACATGGGTTCAATAGCACATCTCATTCAAATAATCAGGATTTATCCTTCATCAGCAATCCCCACGCGTCAAACACTTTCAGTACATTCACCTCTATTGAAGATGATAACCAACAAGAAAACTCCTCCGCAGAAGCAGCCGTTGCAGCTGCTGCAGTTGCAAATATCTCAAGTATGATTAATTTCAACTCATTAGAAGAATCAGAAACAGATCAGTCACAGAAAATAACAAACCATAAAATAGATAATAGACTTCAAAAAACTCAATCAGAGACTTCTAAATCTATAAATTTTCTGAAAGCTTTTGATTTAGATGCTAATTCAATCCAATCTTCAGTTTCATCTTCAAATCCAAAACAACGTCTTATACATGATTCAGATACGAAAGTTTCAATTGTTGTTGTTAATCCAGCTTCAAACGAAGGTTCTGGGAGATTAGGCCGTCCAAGAAAACATACAGCCAATAATTCAGCATCAAGTGAAAACAGTTCTTTTGATAATTTAGATAAATCGATGGTCAGTCGCTTCAGAGTTGATAACTTACCATTAAGTGGACCTGGATCAAGAGGTGGGACTAGACCCAAGAATGTATCAAGATCAGGTGCTAAGCTCAAAGAATCAGAACCAACCAAAAGAAAAGTTCAACAAACTTTACAGTTAAGTAATTTTAAGAAGAAGAAACCAGATACTCCAAAAGAAGAAATTATTATTGATGTATCTTCTGATGATGAGACTGAAACAATTACTAATGCTCAATTTGAGGCTAATTCACAAGAACAGAAAGAACCTAAAGAAACTAAATTTGACGATTCGGAATTTGAACAGGAAGCTGAACCAGAGTTTGATCTAGAGGACTACGATTCTGTTATAGACAGAGAGACTGTGAATTTGAAACTTTCATCAACTTCAGATTCAGTGCATGGTCTTTTACAACCACTTAAAAAACGAAAGGATACTCCTTCTTCGTTAACAGCCTTATTCAATGATCTATATGATTCACCCACAGAAAATAAAGAAATTCCTGATTTGAATCGAATTGCTCTAGGTTATAATGTTAAACCTACTCCATATGCCAGAGATATAATATTTATTTTATCATTCATAAACAAATATAAAGATAACTTCAAAGATCTACCCAATTTAGGACCACAAGATTTTGAAGTTGGTTTAAAACTAGATCCAAGTGTTAAATATCCAATGAAAAATGTCAATCAAATTTTTTCAGCTTCACCATTATACAACCCTGATATTGATATGCATCGTCATCGAGTTAGTGATTCAATGAATTCATTATTTTATCAGTTATTAGCATTAGCGTTAAACCGTGATTTACATAACGTTAACTCAAAACCTTCGAAGGCTATCAATGATTTGAAATCATTAGTTCCAAAATGGGGGTTTCCAAGAGAATGGAGAGATGATTCCGCACTCTTTGATGAAAAGGTCTTAGTTGAACCAACACTAGATGTTAATTTTGAACCAATTGACTCAAACCATCCTGAACTTCTACAACCTGATGTTAATGAATATGGTACATCCTTTAGCCTTGCAGAAACTCCGTTAGATCTAAAAGCTTTTCCAAATGTTGGTTTAGCTGCTTTAGAACCAAAAGACAGACTAATTTTACTAAGATCATTGGTTCATTGGGCACTGTGTGAATCATCAGTCATTAAACGAGATATTCAAACTGCTTTAGCATATCAACGTTATCCAGAAAAAGAGACGTTTTATGTTGCTAGGTTTGTTAAAGATAGTCAAAAGTCTATTGAATTTGTTAAAAATAATTTGAAATTATTTCATTTGAAGAAAAGGCCTAATAAATCAGAAGAAGATGGAACTAGTGATCCTTCTTCAAATCCAATCAATGATCCATCATTCATAAGAGCAGTTGATTTCTTTGCTGGTGAAGGTGGTTTAGCAGGTAGGTTTTATTTATGCAGAACATATAGTCATAGAATTGGACATCTATTGACCGATCAAGATATTAAATATCTATCTAAAAGATCTGTCACAGATATGATAAATTTTGAACAGCCTTCAAGATTCAAACTATACGTTCAAGATTTAGTCACTAGCTTAGCATATGGAGATAATGTTTCGGTTGATAAAAGATTGGATCCATGGTATGAAATTGCATCAAATTCAAAAGAGTTATCTAATTTTATTGACTATTCAGAACAAAGGTTAAAGAACCATAAACCTAATAACTTTAGACATTTTTTGGATTATTTGAAAGAAGTTCAACCAATTTTAAAAAAATTTGAAACAGTTTATGAAGATTATCAACCAAGAAAAAGATCTTCAAGAAGGAAATATGTCACTGACCCAACTACACATGATACTAGTTATAGAAATAAAAAGGTGGTCAATTACAATGAACAGACAGAAGAAGATGATGAGGAGAAAGAAGAAAATGATGATTATGAAGAAGAAGAAGAAACGAAAGTCAATGATGAGGATGAGGAACAAGAAGATAATGAATATCTGACTGAAGTTAATGAAAAGGAAAATTCCAAAGTTGCTGATGAAGAAGAAGAATATTTAGAAATTGTTAATGATGAGGAGGGAGAAGAATCAGGCGAAAATATTCCAGATCTTGAAGTTTCAGAGGATCCCATTGAGTTTTTTGATTCCGATGACGATGACGATGCTAATGATTGAAAGTACTTAAATTGTGTATATATTAATACCTATTTTTGTTATTTCGTTGTGAAACTATCTTGTAACTTTGATTTTTTAACTGTATTATCGCCATCATTATTTTCGTTTAATCTTTTATTAGTATCTAATGAGACGTCCTTGCTGTTTGAATTGAATGGACTTTTAGAAAAATTTAACTGATGGTTGAAAATATCGATATCATCTTCTGAATCTGAATCCAAATTATCAAAATTTTCATCATAATCATCTAGTTCTTTTGTTGAAACCTTTGGTTTTATCGATTCTGATGTTGGCTTTTTGACTGAAGTATTTTTAGGTTCTTTTATCTTAGGCTCAACTGAGTCCTCTTTCTCAGTTTTCTTCAGCTCATCAGAAACAGATTTAGCATCTATTACGTTTTGTGGTTTCTTCAAAGATTGATGTATTTCATGGGCACTTTTCATCTTGATAACTGGAGCGTCCAATAATCCTTCTTCATCATCATCGCATAAATTCAGTTTAACCTTTGGTTTCTTCTTTTTCGGAGCCTGATTAATCTGTCTATTCGATATTTCCTCTATTTTTTGCTCTTCTTTAACTAAGTCATCAAAATAAGGTATCAAAACTTCACTTTTGATTATTTCAACTGGATATACTGGAGTTTCTTTGTCCAATTCACCTTCTGATATTTTCAAAATTGTAAAAATACCATCACCAACAACTTTACCAAACAACGTATTTCTATTATTCAATTCATTTGTGTCTTTCAACGTTATAAAAAACTTCCCATTATTTGTGTTTCTTCTATTTGAATTAACAGAGCCTAATAGTCCACGTTTATTAAACTTTAGCCTAGAATTGAACTCATCTTGAAATGGAATCATGTGTCTATCATTATTGTTTTCACCAAGTTGTACTATAAAATCTGGTATTATTCTATCAAATTGACAACCATTAAAATCTTCATTTATTATGCTTTGCAAAAATTGTCTACTGGTAATAGGTGTTTCTTTGGCCCATAATTCAACATCGAAGTTACCTTTACTTGTGTAAATACGAGCTTTTGCGGTTGTTTGAGGTTCTAAAGACATGTTGGATAAACGATGTTGTCAAAGAATTCTTTAGCTTTTTTTCATTCGGTAAAGTAGAAGAGAAGTAAGCAAGTGTAAGTAATTGTGTAAAATAAATATGGTTAAACGATAATGCACAAAGAAGAATGATATTGATACTCTGTAATAAAGATGGTCTGTGTGTATAAATAAATAAGTGATAAATAAATAAATAAATAATAAATAAATAAATAAAATTCCTACGAGTTAGAGAGTTCAGATTCCAATCTTTTGTTGCAAATCCTTCGAAGTTGGAGGTAGGTCTTGGGCATGTAAATGACTTCTAAACTTTCTAGTATATTGGAAAACATGATCCTGTAATTTTCCTGGGATAATACCCAAATCGTTATAAGTCTTAGCATTTGGGTCAATATATTGATCGATAAATTGACGTTCAATTTGATCTGGATTTAGCATTGGCCACCAAAACTTTTGCAAAAATTCAGTCCACTTCAAAGCAAGATTCTTTGGGAGGTTTAAATTAGTATATTGAAGTTTCGTAACCTGATGGATTAAATCTCTAACTTCATGGATTGTAAATGATTCAGGACCTGCTAATTCATATACTTGACCAACAGTGGAATCATCAAACCCAATTCTTTCCAATGTTGTGGTAACATCAATGACATGAGTTGGGAAAACGGTTTCTCTCATATGATTAACAGTTAAAAATCTTAGATTATCACCAAGTTCGTTTAAAAACTTATCTTCTGCCCCATACATTAAACTTGGTCTAACAATGGTTACATCTGGATAAATCTCCTTAACAGCCTCTTCTCCAAGTGCCTTTGTAGCATAAAATACGGATGTTGAATCAGGATTAGCATTGTAAGAGCTAACATGAACAAGTCTTGGAACACCATTATCAAGAGCAGCTTTAGCAATCCTTTTGGAAGCTTCAATATTAACATCAGCCATAGAGAAGTTCTTAGTGTTATAATCAGCACCAATCAAATTATAAACGATATCAGAATGTTGAACAGCATCATTGATAGATTGAATATTTCTTAAATCAAACTCCACAAAGTTAACAACCCCTAGATCACCAGGAACTTTCAATAATCGCTTCTTCATTTGATCTCTCCATGGTGCCACCGTAATGGTACCATGCTTAGCGAGTCTTGATGTTAAATAACGGCCTAAGAAACCAGTAGCTCCAAAAACAGTAGCGATATAACCACTTCTAGAAGAACGGCCACCATGACCAATAGCGAATTTCACTTCACCGTTACGAGTTATATTGATATCACTTTTCAAGATGTTTGACGAATAACGTCTCACTTGTTTAATGGTAAGTTTCAACATCTTTAATTGATGGACTTTTTATTGAAGTTTCTCCATATTTCTCCTGATTTGAATTTTCTTATTTGAATTTTTGTTAAGAGACACACGAGTATAAACTACAATTTGAATACAGAAACAGTCGAACAGTTTTTATTAAATGGAATGTGAAACTCATAAGGTTGTAAACGTGATCTAAGCCACTTGAATCTATCCAGTGAGATTTGTTTTGTATTTTTTAGTCTTTTATGCTCTATAATTTCTTTATATTCTTTTGGTATGTTAAATTAAATAAACTTGATCAAGTCACCAGAGACAGAGACTCTCAATGAAGTGTTGGAAACTTAAATTCAAAAGAATATACGCAATATTTCTAAGACAGCACCACCAGCAACTAAGAAAGCAAAAATATCTAGGTTTGGTTAAGTTAGTAAAAAGGCTCACAAGATGTGACAAAAAAGATCAAAACGTACAAATCCAGGTTTTTGAGACAGGAGATAGACTTTTGGATACAGCTTTTGGTTTACCGTGAGCATTTTGGTGTTTTTTGTAGAACTTTTCGTTAGCAACACGTTGTTTTGGGGTTTGAAGAGCCTATTAACTGATTATTAGTATTTGCGAAACTAAAAAGTAGCACCCAATGAAACTTCGATTAAGTTTCATGAATTGTCCACAGTAGAGTAAAGATTTATAACGATTATAAATGAACATACCATTTTCTATGGTGTCAAAGGTTTTTCTATTGTGGTAATTGAAAGATCTGATTAGATAAAAATACGTGTCAAAGTGAATTTTTCAATTTTTGGATCAACTTTTTCCTGGACAAAAAAATTACCATCAAAACGAAAAAAATATTCCTTGATGTGTTGAGCAGAAATAATCGTACACTAGTAAGAGGATAACATGCGTCAATATTCCAAGCTCCACTCTATGGATTTGAATAACTAACAAGCAACTTCGGAAGGTTCACATATTCAAATTTCACACCAAAAAAATAAATAGCGCCTCCTGGTTTCGATCCAGGGACATCAGGGTTATGAGCCCTGCGCGCTTCCACTGCGCCAAGGCGCTAGACTTGGTACCTTAATTTCTTGTCTGTTTTCCCTACTGTATGAGCTCTCAAGTCACGTGACAATTGGTTAAATCAAGTGATTCATTGTTTTTTCAACTAAAAAGTATCATAATACTAGTTGAGTTGGATTGGATAGAAGGTTGAGATGTACCGTCACAGCGTTGTACCTTGTAATAACTAGTTTTGGATAGTTAGAATAATTTATTCAATGTTGAAACAAAGCCTATAACTTTCGGAGCAAAATGCATTCTAGTGAAACTTGACTTGATTATGATGAACAAAAACTCCTGCTACTCAGTGTGACCTGTATTTAGAGTCCAGTTGGTTAATTGAAAAAATTACCTCTTTTTGAGTTTCCTTTTTGTTCTATTTTCCAACGTAAAGTGCAATTTCAAAGAGTATTTGGATAGGTACTTGAATTTTGTAATTGTTTACTTTGTCATGAACTACCATGTACTGCTCTGCAATTAAAAGAGAGGTTAGAGAACAAACTGTGCACGTAGTTGAGCAAGTAAGTAAAACTTGGTTAGCAGTATAGCATTTAATATAGACAAGTGCTACACAAAAGTAAAAAAACAAAAACTTTGAAATTGTAACTTTTCACTTTTACTTTCATTATATTTTTATGAGAGCTACAGGTCTATTGTTTATAAAAGACTACATATCCCTCTGAAAGTCTAATAAGAGTTACTTTTGAATACCCATCTATCTTAGATTATTCAGAAGAAATTCTACGAAAATTGTGTCAAGTTCTTATAGAACGGAACTCTGACACAAATAAAAAAAAACAGTATATGGGAGACATGTTGCAGTTTATCTGTGCCTTTAACACTGTAGTCTGTATATCAAACTATAAATTTATTAGAGAGTTATAGCGCAGAGTTCTGCTTTGTTACTAAAATGAAAAGGTCAAAGACATTAAATCAGTTAAATATGCTTTGAGTTCGGATTCTACAAAGACATGCTTTATTGATTGCCCTATTTTTCAGATATTAGTTTCTTTAAATTTGGAAAACAGATTATCAACTATAGATCTCGGATCCTTACCTGTAGCCACTTTCAGAAGAATCATTATTTCTTCATTTATTTTTTTGTGGTTCTTACAAATACCTTAATTTCGTTCGTCATTGTAGAAGTCACAATTTCACCATTCTCAGGGAAAGGTGATGATACATAGTACATTCACATACATATTAGCTTCCAAATTTCATCAAATTTTAAGTGTAAGTGGTGCGTTGATGGGTATGAACTTGTGTTTTTGGCCCAATCTTTGAATAAAGTTGTACAAAATGTTTCAAGTCATCAAAAAGACAAATCTGCAATTCTGTTATAATTGGCGGTTCATGTGTGTGAGTTCCAACTTTGCTTCTTGAAACTTATTCAAAGACAATACTATACAATAGAAACACTGAGAAACCAATTTGAGCTTCTTGAATTCATACAAATCCACAAATTTTGGAGGGATAAGTTTTACATATTATTGTTCTTTTGATTTGTTCTTTTGATTTGTTCTTTTGATTAAATTTATGTTGATGTCACTTACGTTATTGTGTATACCTCACAGTTTGGTTTCTATAAATTCTTTACTGAGAAGAAACCAGTAAATTACATATTTGTGTGTTCCATAGATTATCAAGACACAAAGAATTGAAGATCTAGATTTTCTTAATCTCCAAATCTAGAATCGTTAAAACATCTGAAATGCTATCGAAGGCAGAACTATATCATAACGGTATGCCAGATAAAAAATCCAGTGTCTTTATCAGGTAAATCCCGATATCTTTATAATTATTTGATAAAGGGAGTTAGCTTAATAGTTAATGGTAACAGTAGAATCTAGACTCATCACTGTAGAGAGTTGAAACTTGATACCATAGTTCAATACATAGTTCAATAGGTTACCTTAAAATCCACTTTTCTTTTTTTCATCTAACGGTTTTGATTCGAACACATACTTTTTAGAATTGTTGATCTAAAAAGACGTTGAAAAAGTTTAAATGATCTTTGACATATATGTTTCGCAGAAATAATATAATATATTGTTGAATAAATTAACACTGCAAGTGGATTTGTTTTCTATTCAAAATTCAAACAAATCAGTAAAAAAATACATTCGTAATCTAATTAGATTCATTAATATAAATTCACTACCATTCTCCACATAGTGTTTTCATTCATCCACAAATCATTCAAGTTGATGATTTATAAAACAAATAATACATGAATTAACTAATGAAACTTATATCCACAAAGTTTAAACTTATTTTGATTCCCAAACTTCACAAATTCGATATATCACACATTTCAATGTATAAAAATCTAGTCTAGAATAGAGTCTAAAAGTTTCACTCTAGAGTCCAGACTTATTCTTTAAGCAACTGATGGAAGTAATGATGTATTCATACTTACAATAGTAAAATTATTATAGGTCTATTGTCTATAGATCATAAAAGTCTATTTGATATATCAAAATAGTAAATCATGGGAGAAAACATTCAAAAGTGAACCATTTTTGTCATACTGAAATCAAACAAACCTTGAGAGTGTGTCTCAAGACTCCCAAATGTTTACTGTCTACGTAGTCTCTAGTTGCTAGATTCACTAGAAACTAAATGTCAAGAGGATGATGAAATTTTTTTTTACTAAGAGAAAAATAGATCAATATATAGTGATATCAATTTGTCAAGAGTCATGGCAAAACGATTAAAATTGCTATGAGATGACCAAATAGTGATATAATCCTATTGATATATTAGTAAGTTAATAACTATAGATCAGTCACTCTTATACTTGTATCTGATCTGGATGTATCAAGAAGGCTGGTTTTCATAAAATCTTTAAGTCAAAAAATTGAGGCTGGTTGATAAGAAAAAACAAAAAACATATAAGAAGAGTCAAGACTGATCACACACCGAAATCTAATACCCGTTATATACCATACTACCCCAAAGGCTTCTAGTACTAACTAGTAACTACTGGGTAAACCCATATATACAACAACCTAATTGTGAACCACGATCGTGATTCGTTTATCAATAATAAATTAAGGCACAGAAATCAATCGTTGGATCGAATCAAAAAACGCGATATCGAGATTCGAATTTCGAGGTGCGAAAAAGCCTTGAAAAATTTTCCTAATCGGGATTTGTAAAAGTGGTTGTTTTGCTTTAAAATGCTGAAAATACTGTGTGTTTATGCCGCAAGATGCTATAATATGCACTTATTTTGACTGTTTCGAGAATCGGACATGGTTGAGGCAGCACGTTGTTAAGGTAAAAACTTCGAAAAAAAGTTAAAAAGTTCCCGTTGTTCAAAAAAAAATATAAAACAAAAGTGAAACGCCTTTTTTTTTTAAAAGGAGTTGTTGTTTATTTTTGTTGTTTTGTTTTATTTTTAAATCGTTCCCAATTAAAATCCAAAACTTTTCTTTAATTCATAGTTTTATATCATAAATAAAAACTAAGTCATTCCTTAAATCTTTAAAGAAAGTTATTAACAAAGTCGAATTCACTCATTTTACTATATCCCCAAACTTTTATACATCCTTTATTATATTTGCTATTAGTTTTTTATTAAGATCTTGAAATAACAATTATTATTATTATGAGATTCTCTGTTCCTATTTTAGCTTCAATTTTAAGTGTTTTAACACAACAAGTTTCAGCTGGTTGTTCTTATGAAGGTGGTAATTATTTCTGTAATGAAGTTGAAGCAGTATTATATTCTAATGTTGGTTATTCTGGTACATATAAAGATGTCACTAATATGGATGAAACAACCTGTCAATGTACTCAAGAACCTATTTCATTCTCAGGTTCAAATGCTCCATTAAATGAAGAATTATCAATCCATTTCAGAGGTCCTTTAAAATTATCTCAATTTGCAGCTTATTATCCATCATCACCTTCATTGAAAAAAAGAGATGCTGATTGTAAAGAAGTTAGACATATTCATCATAAACATAAAAGGGAAGCTGCCACTGAAGTTGTTAAAATCACTCAAACTATTTTTGTTAATGGTAAAGGTGAAACCGTTGCAGCTACAAGTTCAATTCCAACTACTAGTACTACTACACCAAATCTTGTTGATACTAACGTTGTTGGTTCAACTACAATTTTAACTTCAAATACTGATGTCACCACTACTTCAAAAGAATCAACCACATCAGTTGCAACGACATCAACTTCATCATCAGTTCAACCAACATCAAATTCATCACCATCAAATTCAGCATGGTCAAGAACTTCATATTATAAACCTGGTACTGCTGATAATGTTGTTTTCTTAAACACATTAGGTGGTGTTGCAGGATCTGGTAAATGGTCATCATGTTTTGGTAATTCATTATCATATTGTGGTGCAGATGGGTTATCAGCTGCATCAAGTCCACAAGTTTTAAATGAAGTTACAATAGGTTCTGATAAAGAATATATGATTTTCACTGGTGAATCATGTTCATCAAGTTCAAGTCAAGGTACTTCATGTGGTTATTATAGAAGTGATATTCCTGCATATCATGGATTTGGAGGTTCAGAAAAAATTTTCTTATTTGAATTTACAATGCCTACAGATTCCTCAACTTCAGGAGCTTCTAACCCAGATATGCCAGCTATTTGGTTATTGAATGCAAAGATTCCAAGAACTTTACAATATGGAGATTCATCATGTTCATGTTGGTCAACAGGTTGTGGTGAATTAGATTTATTTGAAATTTTAAGTAAAGGTGATACTAGATTAATTTCTCATTTACATGATGGACAAGGTAATGACGGTACTCAAACCGGTGGTGGTGGTTCTCAAGATTATTTCAAAAGACCAGTCACTGAATCATTTAAAGGTGCTGTTATTTTCAATAATGATAAAACTATTCAAATTGCTAAAATTAGTAATGATTTTGATTTCAGTTCTGGAATTTCTGCTTCTCAAGTTAGTGAATGGTTAGCAATTACCGGTGGTTCTGCAGTCATTGCATGATTATTTGAATGGACTATTGTTATATTTTTATGAATTGGTTTTATTAACTTTTGTACTAAAATTATTTTTTTGATGTTATTTTCTCTATGTTTTTTTTGTATATTTTTATTGACGTTTGTATTTTAAAATAAATTGTTTACTAGAGATTGATGTAGATATATATAATGAGTACAGATCCATGGATATAAAGTACCATATTTACAAAGGTATATATTTGAATGCCTTTTGTGAATAATTGTGCATTATACTTGTTTTTTTATAAAGGTATGGTATATCATTAAACATCATTTTCTTTTGAAGAATTATTCAAAAACATTTCAAAATTTTCTAAATTTGAATTCTTTCTATTTCTTTTAATTGACTTATTAAACATTTTACTAATCAATCTATTGAATATATTATTATTACTAATTTTATTATTATTATTATTATTAAGACTAATAGTGTTATTAGAATTAATCAACCATAAATACAACTTGTATTCACCATAAAGAACCACCATAGCTAATAAGAACCCAGCAATGACAGTTAAAGCGATA
This sequence comes from Phaffomyces orbus, assembly GCA_003708145.3. Taxonomy (NCBI): domain Eukaryota; kingdom Fungi; phylum Ascomycota; class Saccharomycetes; order Phaffomycetales; family Phaffomycetaceae; genus Phaffomyces; species Phaffomyces orbus. Next base: position 87,106 of record PPNK03000020.1, read on the forward strand.
TGATCACCTAAACTTTTAATGAATTTTGCATCACCTAAATGCCATGAAGAACCTTCTAAAATAGCAAAGAAAGATCTTGTATGTTTTTTATAATCTTCTGGGAACATTATTTTAATTTTATCGATTTCTGGTATAGTTGTCCAACGTCTATATTTTTTCCAAATAACTGATAAGAATAAAGGACCAGTTGAATACATTATCGTGATGTAAGGGATTAGATAATTAAAGTCATATTTTTGTAAATTGTCAATGACTTTAAGGAAAAAGGGATGATTTGGAATAGAACCCATAACGTCATTTGAGATACCTGTTGGTAAAGTCTTTCTAGCGAATGCAGGCACGGTTAACAGAGGATCTAATGGTCTAATACAAGCAACGTCTAGATCGATATAGATCCCACCATAGTGAATCAGCACAAAATATCTTATGACGTCAGCCCTCTCGATGTTGTATTTGTAGTTGTCAAATGTTTCTAAAAACCATGGATACTCTTCACTGATGAAGTTTCTTGACATTTCATCTGTCCATAAGATGTACTGATAGTCTGGGTTCAGTTGTTGGCACTGCTGTTGCGATGGGAGCCATTTGTCAGGGATGTCGTTAGTCTTGTAAGTTTGATGGATTATTCTTGGGATGAGTTCAGGTTCTTTGATGGAACCTTCCTGTGGGTTTAAATCTGAGTCGAGTATTTGGTCTTCGAAGGAATCATCGTAGATCAGGGTGATTAAATCGGAGGTGGCGTAGACCAGGAACAGAACGACGATGACGTGGCCCCATATCAGCCACTGTAGTTCTTTTCTCATTGAGTTTTATTGTAGAGAGAAGTGAATGTGGAAGAGAGAGATAAACAAAATAAAAATAAAAGTAAAAATAAATAAAGCAGAAAAAAATAGGAGAGAAGAAAATCACGGTAAAAAAATAGAATTCGGTAAATGAAAAAGTAAACGTGGAATTGAGGCTGTGGGATACGATTAGGCGGAGAGTGTTAGGGAGGACACTCAGTGTTGTAGGCAGAGAGTGTAGTAATCGTTACAATGTACTACACTATATACTGCTATATACTACTATTCATTACTATATTGTACTACATATCTCTTCACTCATTCTTCTCTCTAAATTTCTTCCTCAAAAACAAATTTCGCTTCCCAATAATTCTCTCTCTTTATAAATCCCACCAAATGTCAGCCAAAGAATACTACAACGACAAGCAAGCTTACTCCTCCCCTGAGGGCCCACCACCAAACTTCCAGCAACAGTCAGACTCAAACAGAGGCTTCAGCGACTACAACCGTCCCCCACAACCTTCTTATGGCCAACAACAACAAGGCTACTATCAACAGGGTCCTCCTCAACAAGGTTACTACCAACAAGGACCTCCGCAACAACAAGGTTACTACCAACAACAACAGCCAGTGTACATCCAGCAACAACCACAAAGATCAGACGATGGCTGTGCAGCCTGTTGTATGGCTTGTTTAGCTGCGTTATGTGTTTGTTGTACTCTAGACGCAATCTTCTAATTGCTGAAAGATTGTGTTGTTTATTCAATTGTTTTCTCTTCTTAATCATTTAATATAAATTTTGGTATCTGTATCTGATGTTTGTAGGTTACTACATTTGTCTATCATCAATGATGTGTGTATCTAAAAGATATATACTAATTACCTGGACGTTTTAGCATCATTTTGGGTTTTGGTTTAGTTTCAGAGTCATTGGTTTCTCTTTTCAATATTTTCTTCATCTTTGGTTTAGATTCTGGTTTCTTTTCAAGTATTATTTTGTTATCTTCTTTCTTTATATCTTTCTTTATATCCTTTTTAGCATCTTTCTTTGATTTAGTCATCGTCTCACTTAACGTCAATGATTGTGTCTCTTTTTTATTAACTCTCTTCACTTCCTGTTTAGCACCTTCTTTATCATCCTTCTTCACTTTCTTCTTTTTAGAATCTTTCTTACTCTTTTCATCTTTATTATCCCTTTTAATATCCTTCTTTACATTTTTAGCATCTTTTTTAATCTCTTTCTCCTTTATACTTCTATCATCCTTCTTATTCTTTTGTCTCTTCACCTTCTCGTCATCTTCTTTCACTTTTTCTTCTTCCAACTTCTTTGATTTACCCTCTTCTTTTAAGAATGATTCAGGACGTTCAATTTCTCCATTATTAAATCTTAAAAACAGCTGATACGCTGCCAAATCACTAAACACAGACACTTCTTTCTCCCTCACATCACCATTCTCTGTATTTCGGACATCATCATTTTCTTTCTTGCCATTATCACCACGTTTAAACACATTCATATCTGGCATCTTATGATAAATAGCTCTACTGAAAACAGGAGCCATTGATTCCTTGTCATCTTCAAAAACAACGTTTCTATTAATATCAACAAACTTTTGCATGCTTTCCAGTGTCCTGAACGATATATAACATCTGGAATAGGTTGGTGATTTGAATGCTTTTACACTGTATTTACCTGGCATGAAATATTTAGCCAACACGTTAGAATTGTTCAACACGCCTAGTTTTAACCAAACTTCTACTTCCTTAACTTCTGGTGGTAGCAGTCTAACACATAACTTGAAACCTTCAATCGTTTTGCCCTTGTTACCTTTCCCTTTTCTTACTCTTGATCTCTTTGTCTTTGTTCCATTGCTTGTCACATTACTTGATGGTTTTGAAGCGGTTTCTTTTCTTTCTTCAACCATTTTAAGAGTCTCTTCTTTCGTCATGGGAGCTCTTTGCACCTGTGGAGCTCGTCTGCTGGAAATGTTCATTTCTATTATATCTTTCAATACCAACAATGTCCAGTTAAAATAAATAGTTGGAATTGTGAAAAAAAAAAATTACTAAGAGTGAGAAGTAAATCATCACATTCAAAGATATCACACAATAATGAATATCCAGAACTTCTTCAAATCACTCCACTCAATCACAGACACGCCCAACGATCAAACATCCACGCAACTAGCCACACTTCTTTCAATTGATCTATCATCTACAGATTCTGCTAATCTAATATATTCACTAAAACAGAATCTGATTGATTTGAAAGATGAAGATATTGAGAATTTAATTCAATCTGAGAATTTCTACGATGGTGATTTCAATTCATTCAGTCAATTCCTTGAATCGTATTTGAGATTCTGCAGAGACGTTGACCCAACTTCTATATTAAAATCAAACGATTTACTGTTACTGTTCTTTAACGATCTAACTGTTTGTATTATGAACAATTCATTTGGAAATAACGTTGCTAAATTGTTGAAGAATACATTAGATTACATTTTCCCAATGATTAAGAAATTAGATTTGATCTTGAATATAAATAAAGGTAAGAAGTTCAAAAGGTTGATTTTTTTATCAACTTGTCTATCTAAACTATTTAATCATTTAAGAAGTTTGAAAGGATTTTCTGAGAAAAAAGCATTGATCTTATTTATCGTTAATAAGTTGAATAAGATATATTTCATCATTGATAATCCTTTATTATGTGCAAATATATTCACAAACATGAATCTATTGAGTTTGAATTTTAATAATTTCTCAAAATTTCAACAATGTGAATATAGATTCATCTTGGGGAAATTTTATCTAATCAAGAACAAACTGTTTAAAAGTTATCATCATTTGAATTGGGTCTTCAGTAATTTGAATAAAATGGATGAAAGAAATAGAATTAAAACATTAAGATTCTTGATCCCAATAAGTTTATTGATTGGTAAAATCCCTTCAAAATTAATCATAAATCAACATACAGAATTTCAAACCATATACACACTTCTAATAAAACATTTCATTAATGGCAACTATTTACAATTCCAATCTCATTTATTCTCAAATCAAAATTATTTCAAATCTCATAATTTATTGATCTTATTAGCAACTAAATCAAAAGTATTAATCTTCAGAAACTTACTATCAAACGTCCTCAAATTCAACCAACTAATAACCTCCCCAGATGACCCAAATAATTATAAAATCTCATATCAAACGATCCAACAAATTTTTGGCAAATCCATGGGTTCAAACACCATACAAGATCAGATATTTGGAACTAATCATATATATAAATACCCAATCCCTGAATCACCGGAATCCCAACAATTCTTTATTGAAAACCTATGTATCTCATTGATTGAAAACGATTTGATGAAAGGTAATATATTATCTAAAATCCAGATTTTGATACTGAGTAAAAAAAATCCGTTCCCACAAGTGTTTCAGGTTTATCATGATAAATTCGGTGTTTCTTACGATGAGAAGTGGATGGATCTTTAGACTCTCATTATAGAATATAAATAGAATAATCACTAACTATGCGTAGTAGAAAAGCTCATTATTGATTACTCATCCATTACGTAACATTTTTAATAAAAAATGGAAATTTCGTTGAAAGAAAATATAAAAAACTGGAATGAAATCCATTAAAATATAATCAGTCTATTTCATATCATAGTTTAAGGGTATATTTGTGAGAATAAAACATTATTACATATCAAATACTTGTGTCCCACTCAAATAATTTCACCTTGAAATAAAAGATTCATAATGACAGAAAGAGGACCAGATTTATGGCTTGAACAAGCTAAAAAATGTCAATCATTACCAGAAAATGATATGAAGCAGTTATGTGAAATGGTTAAAGAACTATTAATGGAAGAATCCAACATCCAGCCAGTACAGAGTCCAGTCACCGTCTGTGGTGATATTCATGGTCAATTCCATGATTTATTACAGTTATTTACAACAAGTGGTGGATTACCAGATAATGTCAATTACATATTTTTAGGTGATTATGTCGATAGAGGATATTTCAGTTTAGAAACGTTCACTTTGTTAATGTGTTTGAAAGTTAAATACCCTTCAAGGTTGACCCTGGTTAGAGGTAATCATGAATCAAGACAAATCACTCAAGTTTATGGATTTTATGAAGAATGTCTAACAAAATATGGATCAACTACAGTTTGGAAATATTGTTGTCAAGTGTTTGATTTCTTAACTTTGGCAGCGATTATAGATGGTAAAATCTTATGTGTCCATGGTGGGTTATCACCAGAAATTAGAATGTTGGATCAAATTAGAGTATTATCAAGAGCTCAAGAAGTTCCTCATGAAGGTGGATTCTGTGATTTAGTTTGGTCTGACCCTGATGAAGTCGATACATGGCAGGTTAGTCCAAGAGGTGCAGGTTGGTTATTTGGTAGTAGAGTTGCAAGAGAATTCAATCATGTTAATAATTTACAATTAATTGCAAGAGCTCATCAGTTGGTCATGGAAGGGTTCAAATATCATTTTAAAGATAAAGATGTCGTCACAGTTTGGTCAGCTCCTAATTATTGTTATAGATGTGGTAATGTTGCTAGTGTAATGAAAATTGATGATGATTTAGTACCAAAATTCAAAATTTTTAGTGCAGTTCCTGATGATACTGAAAAATATGCACCACAAAAGACTCAAAGAAGTGAATATTTCTTATAATTATAGTTTAATGTTTTCTAATGATAATAAAGAGAAGAAAAGAAAAAAAAAAGAAGATTATGATTGTGTTTTTAATATGTTTTCCAATTATTTATGTTTTATATTCCATGAGATTTTTTTTATAATTCTACACGATTTTTAATGATAAATATAATCGTAAAAAATCTAATTCTGTTTATATACACACAAATTTAATTATAAAGTGATTGGTTCGCCTTTTTCTCTTTTAGCTTCACCGTATTTTTTAATTCTAATGGCTTGAACGGCAATGAAACCAGAAGCATCTTGTGGAGCAAATCCAGTTAATTCATCCATTGATGATTCAGTAGCGTCATATAATTTTTCAGTTTCTGAAGATCTACCCAAGATTGATAAAGAACCTTTATATAATCTTGCTCTAACTTGACCATTAACGGTATTTTGAGATGGTTGAATCATTGATCTTGAATATTCACCTTCTGGGGTGAAATATAAACCATTATATAAAATTTTAGAGAAAGTTGGAGTAACAAAAGTATCTCTAATTGATCTAACTTCTCTATCTAAAGTTAAACCTTCTAGATCAATATGAGTTGATCTTAATAAAGTTAAACCTGGAGTTTCATAACAACCTCTTGATTTAATACCAATGAATCTATTTTCAACGATATCAATTCTACCAACACCATTTCTTCTTGCTAATTTATTAGCAGTTAAAAATAATTCAACTGGTTCAGTAACTTCTTGAGTTTTACCTTCTTCAGTGTAAACTAATTTAACTGGTTTACCTTTTTCAAAGAAAACAGTGAAATCTTCCGGTTGATTTGGTGCATCAATTGGATCAACAGTTAATTTCCACATATCTTTTGGTGGAGTGGTATCTGGATCTTCTAAAATACCAGCTTCAAACGAAATATGGGCCAAGTTTTCATCAGTTGACCATGGTTTAGCTTTAGTTTGAGCAACTGGAATACCTTTTTCAGCAGCATAATCTAATAAATCTTTTCTACCAGCAAATCTTTCAAAGAAAACTGGATCTCTCCATGGAGCAATGACGGTGACATCAGGTTTTAAGGCATAGAAAGATAATTCAAATCTAACTTGATCATTACCTTTACCAGTACAACCATGAGAAACGGCAAAACAACCTTCTTCTTCAGCGACTCTAATTTGAGCTTGAGCAATAACTGGTCTTGCTAATGAAGTACCTAATAAGTAAACGTTTTCATAAATGGCATTGGATTGAATAGCTGGATAACAAACATCTTCAACGAATTCTTTTCTAACATCGACTAAGACGTATTTAGAAGCACCAATTTTCAAAGCTTTTTCTCTAGCTTCTTCGAAATCTTCTTCTTGACCAATGTTGGCCATGAATGCGATAACTTCATAGCCTTCTTCTAATAACCAGGCTAAGATGACTGAGGTATCTAAACCACCAGAGTAAGCAAGACAGACTTTACCTTTTGACATTGTGATAGAATTTAATTTGAATTGAATGAAATAATTCTAACTTATTATAACAACGAAGAGGAAGAAATTTTTATCCAACGATTTAATTTAAAGATAACAAGGCGAAAAAAATCCTGACTCACACCCGGCCGGTAAGCACCACACGTCTCCCCCGGGTGAAGCAAAGAACTTAACGATGTTGATGCCGATTGTTGATCTGTGAGGCTCTGAAAGTGGAATCTGGTTCAGCTAGTGGAGTGTGAAGAACTGCTGTCAACAGAGCAATTTGTCATGTAATTCTACCTGAAGTTATAACTTACAAGGTGAGACTCGATGGGCCAAAAATTTATTTGATTCTATGGGTTTGAACTTTGTAGTATACTTGATTCATATGTCTCAAGGTCAACTCAATTGAAATACCCAGTCAGATCTCTTCATATTTAATTCCTTAGTTGTGTAGACTTTCAGAGAACAAATCATTTCTCTTCTTGTATGTGATCAAAAGTTGTAAAAAGATCCCTACTCTCAAGTCAATTTTCCAGTGCCAAATATCCATATTAGTATACTCATATACCCTATATACACACTTAATACAACATTCATTCAAAATATTGGCCAAATCCAGTATGACTTTCCCATCCTTTAGGTTTTTCCAAACCAGTTAAATCATAAAACATTTTAGTACAAGTATAATCTCTAAACGTCACATCATTTTGTTGATCACAAGCACAATTATTCTTTTCCCAAATTTCGTTATCGATGGGACAATTTGTCATTGGAGAATGATAATATCCAATATCGTTAAAGAAATGAATTTGATTTTTATTTAAAAATAATGATAATGCAATTGAATGAACTGGTGCATCTCCCCATCTTTCATAGAAAAATCCCTTTTGTAAATCTAAATAATTGAAAAATGCATTATATGCTTCACTTCTATAAAAATCCAAATTAACAATCTCAAAATTTGACCAAAAATGACATAAACTATAATGATCACCTTTATCTTCACTTATAAAATCCAATAAATTATCATCGTTTATATAACCTGGATAAAGTTCAATAAATTTCTGGACATTTTCCCATAAAGTTGGAATAGTTGCAGGAAATTCCCTCAATGATACAGTAAAACCATATTGTTTATCATTTTTTTGCATGAATTTGAAAACATCATAATTAACATCACAAAATAATTTCGTCTTTGGTTCAACTCTCCAAACGTATTGATAATGTTGTAATGAATTCATTTTATAAAATAATCCTGAAAAAAATCGACACATGAATCTATAAGTTATGGATTGTCCATACATCATCTTTGTTCTTGATTTAATTCTATTTTGTTTAACAAGATCTTTATCGATGAAATCTGGATAATCCCAAAATTTTTTAGGTATTTGTTCAAATGTTACTTCTCCTGAAACTATGTTACTGATTTGTCTTTTAAACTCAGGTGTGAATTCTTCATCATTCATGAAAACCCAAGGATAATGGAATTTTCTATTAAATCTATCTTCATATGATCTTATTGTTTCTATTAAATCAGCTAAATCGTCGTTTCTTGCCAGTGTAACAAACGTGGCATTTGCTTTTTCATATGTACTTAAATCATTCGAATCTTTATAAATGATTTTAATCCCTTCATTTGATGTATTAAGATCATTACTTATGCCATATTTTTCATTTCTTAACTGTTCTTTCAATCTTATTATTTTTTGATATTCCTTTGTCGATATGAGCTTGTACATCATTATGAATGCAATGATCAGTAACACCCCTGAAAACTGTATTAGCTTTGAGTATCTAGCCATGTTGTTTTATCGATTATATGAGATGGCGATGAGTTTACTTTTCTTTCCGATAAAATAAATCTACTACAATTTTAGTTAACTCTCTTTTATGCATTAAAATATTTAACCAGTATGCTTTTCCCATCCTTTTGGCTTTGGTAATCCCTGGACATCAAAGAATTGTCTTGTACAACTGTAATCATTCCAAGTGAAATCATCATTTGGATCACAAGAACATCTCTTTTTTTCTCTTAAAGCATCGTCAATTGGACAACTATCATAAGGATTGTGGAAATAACCAATATCTTCAAAGAAATGAACCTTATCTCTTGGTAGGAATAAAGCAGCAGCAATTGAGTGGACCGGTGCATCACCCCATCTTTCATAGAAAAATCCACCTGATCTATCTAAATAATCGAAATATTTTTGATAAGTTTCACCTCTCCAAAAATCCATATTGGCAACTTCAAAATTAGACCAAAAATGACATAAATTATAATGTTCACCTTTATCATTTGAAACAAATGCCATTAAATTATCCTTTGCTAAAGATGATGGATTCTTTGCAATAAAATCTTTAGTTGTTTGCCATAAAGTTGGAATTGTTTTTTCAAATTCTTTAATTGAAATGGTGAAACCATAATATAAATCATTCGTTCTCATGTATTTAAAAACATCATAATTAACATCACAAGTAATTTTAGTGTCTGGTTCAACCCTCCAATAATATTTATACTTTAACATGGCTTCTTGATTGAAGAAAAAACCTGATTGGAAACGGCACATATGTCTATAAGATTCAGAAGCACCATAAATAATATTTTTCATATCTTCTCTCGTTTGTGCAGCTTTGGATTCATCAATAAAGTCTGGATATCCCCAATTTTCTTTTGGGATCAAACCAAATGTAACTTTACCTGAACATAAAGATGAGACTGAAGTTTTAAATTCTTCTGAAAATTCTTCATCGTTCAAGAAAACCCAATCATAATGATATCTATGATTAAATCTTTCTTCGACAGATTTAATAGCGCTTGAAATCCCCCAAATCTCACTATTTCTAACTAAGGAAACAAATGTAGCACTTTCATGAATGTAATTCTTATTAGTTAAAGCATTATCTTCCTCAACTTCTGTTGTTGGTTTTGATTTATAGTTACCTTTTGAAACTTGATCCAATTGCTCTTTTTGCTCGCCAGTTAATTTATCATACGGTTGTTTTGATGGGAATTTATTTGAATTTTCACCAAACATAGTAGGGCTGTTGAAGTTGTTTGATCCACTCGCTAAAAATAGAAACCCACCAATGACAAACACCAGCAGTAAACAGAGTCTGATGACTCTGTCTGTAAATCTAGCCATTTCTTTTTGATTGTTTGATGTATAGGTCTATAAGGGAAACAATCGTTATATGATTTTATGTTGAATAAATAAATGAATGGACAATAAAATGAAAAAATTTTAGAAGTTTCGAGTGGAAATTGCTGATAGTGAGTAGCTAAGTTATTTTTTCAAAACTTTGATTGTTAGGTTTAACGTCTTAATGTACAAAAAAAGAGTTCAATGTAAATAGCAAATTAAATTGTTTATTAATAGATCCATGTAGTGAAAGTGATTTTACTTTCCAAATTTGTGATTTGTCCAAAGAATGATTTTTTGTCCATTTATTATTTCTAGTCCCAATTTCCAAAGTCCCAAAATAAGACTAGAGACGAAATCCCCGTTCGTTCTTTTTAACAAAACTGAATAGAACGAACGAGATTATTACTTTCCCTTTTGAGCTTCAATTGATGTAAAAACATCAATACTTCACTTCTTATAAATTATTAGCCTATCTCCTTCGAAAAATCAATGCACAACTTCAGTAATTTCTCTTTAATCTCTCTCAGATCTCACCAACATGACCTCAATTTTACCATCTCCATTATCAACATCTCCAATTGTCTCTGATTGTGACTCTGAAGAAGATAATGAATTGTACGAGATTGAATTTGATACTTACGGCTCTGCAAAGTCGTTGCCTCCTCACGTCATCAAGATTGTTAACCTAGAGCCATTAGAACTGGCAAAGAAGCATATTTCTACAAGAAAATTACAAGGAAGACCATTTAATGACTCTTTAAACGCCAGGTTCTTATTCTTCGATACCGTTGATGATCTGATAAGTGTTCTGTTGCACCAAAGGGATCAAGATACTGTTAGACTATTTAGCACTGACAACAAGATAATTAATCAATTATCAGAACAAAACCAAAATCAGCTATCAACTTTCATTAGACAAAACTCTTTGAACATGAATATCAAATGCACTGATGACACTCATTATAGATTAAAGTTGATTAAATTCACAAAATTCACAACCAATAACATACATGTTGAGTTATGTAAGTTTTTTAACGTTAAAGACATGAGTTTTATTAAAATCATCAGAAATAATAAAGGTAAATTGATTAAATTTGAAATTTTATCAAAAGCCAACAATGATAGAATTAATATTGGTTTTATCAAAAAATTTGTAACTTATCCAAGGTATAAATCAAACATGAAAATTTATTTGATGAATGGCAAATTTGATAAAAATGTTTGGTTCTATAATGATTTGAGAATGCTTTTATGGGATATTGAAAACTCTGATATCTCTGATAAGAGAATATTAATCAACAACTTGATACTATAGTTGTACTGGATACCTAGATTCTGCTTTTTTCCGAAATAATAACACTTGCTAATAATTATGAAAAATGAAATAAACTCTAGTCCTGGTCGTAGTTACTTATCTTTCATTTTTCTTCTTCTGCTGCTTCGTCGCTTACTTCTTCTTGCTCTTTAATTCTATCTTCTCTTTTCTTGTATGAATTGAGTATCTCATCTGGTTCTAATAACTTCGCTTTATACTCTTTACACTTCAATTTAATTTCTTCATCATTCAATTCATCTTCGTCTTCTAGTTTATCCCTATATTGACTGACTTTCAATTCTATCTTTCTTCTCTCTTCATGTTTCAGCAGATCCTTGTCTTTAACATTATTCAATTGTTCAATGACTTGTTGAGCTTCCCTTTTATCATGATCTTTTTTGGCACGTATTCTTCTAGAATATGATGACTGCTTGTTTCTAGTGAAATTCTTTTGAATAAATCCATTGGTGGATGATCCTTTAGCTGTTTGAAGTCCAATACCGTTATATGACATGCTTTAGATCTCAATATAATTGATGAGTTTATTCAATTTATTATTTGCGCGGTTTCAATTTTTTAAGTTCTGTTCTATTTGACGGGTAACAATTGTGTGGAATAACCTGGAATGTATACGCAAACGGGATTATAACAACGAATACAGGGATTACAATAATAATGTAATCTCAACAATGATAAAAGACTTAAACTCAAAAACATTTCAATATCCTTTTCAACGACAATTCGTCCTTTTCGCGAGTTCCCGGAATATTAACTAGAGCTTTCCTATGCTCTTTAATTAATGGAACGTTCCTCTTCATCATCGGATAAACACACATGTCACAATGCTTATTTCAGAGCATCAGTTCAGTCTTGACTCTTGACTCTTGAGTGTTCAAATTTTCTTATCTAATGCTAGCATTTTCATCAGTCTGAAAGCATGGATATGGCTTCACTTGTATGATTTGTAACTCAAGAGACAGTCAGCTCCTTGTGAGTGGAGACTTATTACTTGAATTTCACTGACTAATGACTATAAAGGTAACACTGATACGCACGACTTATTCGCAATCTCAATGGGTGAAGGCTAAGGTATAAACTAATCAAGAAGAAGCTTTCCTCATATAATGAATGTTCATTGGTGGTTAACGGTTGAAGCTCATGTGCATCGTACAATGCCAAATTAATTTGGATTTCTTACCTGAAGATTGAGACACAAAAATATTGGTAATTTGCCTCATATCATTGGTACTTTCTTTGTGCGTTTACGATCATCACGTTGAAAATTAGAAGATCTGTGTCACAAAAATAGATCGCGAAATCGATATGCATTAAGTCGTCATCGGATTATCTTTATTGTTTTCGAAACATTTGATTGGTTGATTCGACAATAAAAACACATATCCGTCATCTTATTCATTAGAGTTAATCTGGTACTAAACTAAGATATATGTGCAATTTATCCGAATAAGGCTTTCGATTTCTTTGAAAAAAGTGTCATCTAAACACGGCTCAAGAGCCCCCCTAACTAGTGAGGAGGATCTTTTGAATAATGCAAGAAAGAGAAAGGCATTTACAGACCAGAACACTGTAGTTGATCATTCTACATCCCTATTGGTTCTTAGGACTTATGTTCTTTTGTAATGTCAAAATATATCAATAATTATAACCAATTCAATCAATTAACAAATACTACAAGTCATAGTAAGACGGAAAAGGCTCTAATTCAGTGGAATTAATTGTCTTATTCTCTTTCTTAGTTCAGCAGAATCTCTGAAAATTCAACTCCTTCAGTAGGATCATAACACATGAGCTTTTTTCTCCATTATTTCTAATGAAGGATAAATGATAAGTAATAATATATACTAAAGATAAGAGTGGACCCCAATTGGCACAACTTTTATCAAAGGGCTTTTTGATTATATTTACAGAGTTATTTTTATCTTCTAATTAATAATTCTGTGCATCGTAAATCTTTTCTTCTGTAAAGTCTTCTAAAAATTATGTCATCATGATTACTCATTACGTGTTTTTTTTTTTTATTTAGGAAAAAAAGAAATTACTTGCATTAGCATCTCAGATTTATTGTAAATGATGGGGAAACCATTGGTAAAAAATCGAATGATGAGGTATCCATATAAAATGATTGATAGTTCCCAGAAATCATGTTGTGCTCAATGTTTTGACGAACAATCAAATCATTCGACAACTTTTATACACTGTTGATCCCACTTCATATCTCGCATCAACGCAATGAATTATCCATCCAAGAAGAAAGCGCAAAGAAAATCTGGTGCGAGATCAAGAGATGGATGCCTTACCTGTCGAGAAAGACACATTAAATGTGACGAAGGTTTAGGTGTTTGTAACAATTGCAAAAAGTCAAATAAGATTTGCCAAAGAGGTAAAAGAATTACATTCTTCAAAGTTATCACTGCTGGTAAAACAAATTATTTTAAAACAAGTAGTTACTCAAAACATCAAAATTTTCTAGATCAGTCTTATTCCATCCATAAGCACTATAAGTGCAACAGTTTTCATGATTATAGCAATTGGCTTCGATATCATTCAAAGGAAGAATTGATAATGAGTGATGAAGATTTGGTTCAATCTAACGAAAATCTCAAACATTCTAGTTCAAAATCACCAGACTCAACACTTGATGGTTCAGATACTGAAAGTTTATCAACGAGAAGTGGAAGCTTTTCCTGTTTGACAAATCTCAATTCATTTAATGTGGTGAATCTTATAAGTAGAATAGTGACAGACCAAATGGAACCAAACCTTGATCAAACTTTATTTGTTACGTCTCATAAAAACTCAATTTTTTCACAAGCTTTAAAATTAAGGCTTAATTTAAATTTTTCCTTAGATTCTAATGTCAAAATCACTGATTTTGAAGATTATGTGGGTTATTTACAATACCTAGAGATTCATAATCCTCTACCCCCAACATCAAATAATAATTCTGTTTCTGTTATTAATTTCACAATTTTTATAAATTGTATGATACTTTCAATAAAAACAAGAAAAATTTTGATATTTGAAGAATCACTACCTGGTTTAAAAATCATAAGTTTTGTCAATGAGAGAATAAAGATGGAAGAATATCAAACCTATGAAAATTTAATGAATTATTATGAGTTATTGCTACTAGATTTGAATAATTCACTTATCAATAACTTACCATCATCTGTTATGAGTTCAATTCATGAACAACAATCATTTGAGTACTTGTTAAACAAGATTCTGCATTTAAACCTTTTTGATGATTTGAATTATTTCATAATAAAAATCACAATCACATTAATGAAACTTAATAATATTCATCACTTTCTTGATAAAAGATCACAAGTTTTTCTTAATGAATTTTCTATAATAAGAGAAGATTTGAAAAACTTGGAAAACAATCAAATCTTGAAGTTGTATCCACCAATCACATCACAGATAAGAAGATTCGCAAATTCGACCATCGACTCCTATACATTTAACAACATCGCATCTGCATCAGCTCAAGACTTTCAAGGTTTCAAAATTCAAAGATTTCACATTTGGTATAATTTCACTCTTTACTTCATGACTAAACATTATGCTAAACATGTTGATTTGAATCTTTCAAATTTAAGTTCAAGTAGAAGAGAAACACAATCAGATCATTGGAATAATTTGGAACATGGTCACTTACATATAATTCAACATCTTATTTCTGGATATGATTTCACCAAAGATTTTTTCATGAGTTTTATTAATATAAATCTTGCTCAAACTCTTTAACATAGAGTTTTAATTCATAACATATTGTAGAATTCTGAAATTCGTTGAATTATGACATTGTTTAATCTCTTTTCTTGTCGTCTCTGATACATGATGGGAGTAGCAAAAAAATCATAGATCTCGAACACACTGGGCCACCTGGAGCCTGGAAGAATATAATGAATCATAATGTCGATCGAAATATACAATTGTGAAATATAAATTCAAAAAAAAACCTCCGATACGGGGAGTCGAACCCCGGTCTGCTCGGTGAAAGCGAACCGTGCTAGCCGTTACACTATATCGGATTTGTTTTTATCAAAAAAAGGTCCTGTAAAACAGACTAACAACCTAACAGTTTTTGAAATTTTCCAGAATTTCAGGCATTTCTTAGTTGTTTGGGGGTATATGAATATGTTAGTTTCCAAAATTAGTATATGAGATCAAACTTTCATCCCAAGTTTGAGAAATTCCCAAAAAATGCTGACTTTTTCAACAAATATTTTCAGATTATGAATTTTGTGTCACAATATTCAACATATATTCACTATTTATAAATATCAAATAAGAAACAAGTATTCAACATACTAAATTATCACTATACTCAACATATAGAATTTCATCAATATCAAATAAGAAACAAGTACTCAACGTACTGAAAGAGTCTCGACTCTCTAGTCAACCAACCACAGTCTTTTTCATAAAAGTTAAATCAATTTAAGCTATATCAAGCGTCAATATTACAGGTTATCGAACATTCAAGCTATATCTATTGGTCAGAACAACGAGCATACATGAAGACATACATGAAGAGTTGCATTAAAATAAGAATTAGGTACAACCATTGGTTAAATATTCGTAGATGCAGTCACCAACTGCAGATGGTTCGTCAACAAGTAAATTACACTATATATAACATGATTTCCTGATTATTGGAACTGAAAGGTTTAATAAAAGGGACTCATTCAAAATACACATTTTGACACTATAAATTTTAGTAATAACATTCTAAACTATTCAAATTCTCCACTTTTTGTGAACAGATACATGAAATAATTAAGTTTGAAAAGAAGATTAAAGAAGAAATAATGTACAAATTAGAGAATATGTTCAGTTGCATAGATTTTAATATAGAAAAAAACTAGAGAAAGAAAAATATGTATTATAGATTATATCAAAAAATTCAAGCGTTCAGTAATTCATTCGCTTTTATTTTTTTAACAAAGTTTCAACTCATGTAGCTTTGAAGCTTTGCAATCTTCCCTTTAAACATATTCAACCTGTAAAGTTGAAGATTTTGAACGGAGATTGTGTTATCTATAAGTATTAATAGTTTGGTCAACAGAAGAACAGTCTGAGGCTGAATCAGAGAAATTAAGAGAACTCCAACAAACATTGATTGAATGTCTTGGATTACCTGCATAGATAACACATTGCCCACAAGTATCAATCCTTATCATAAGAATCTCTATGAGTGTACAGTTTTACCTAAAAAAACTCATTTAACTGTACATTAAAAAAACTAAATTGCTAAGAAACCATGATCATCATAACCTGAGTAAATTTTACCATCTTCTGTTAGTTTTCCGCAATGTAAGACAACATCATCAACTAATAAACCTAAACTTTGTGCAACTAATTGAGATGGAACACCTTCTGGCATTGAAGGAGTATTTTCTTGAATAAATTCAAATATTCTATCAGAAATACTGCCACTATTCTCACCAGCTGAAGGATTACTTACGAATAAACCTTCTTTTGTTTGTGCTGGTTTATTGCCACTTTTCAATTGACCTTTGGCTTCAAAATAAGTGTCAATTGCTGATAATTGATGATAGATAACTTCATTGAAATCAGTTATTTCACGAAATGTGGCATGTTGAATATTTTTTTTCCCACCAAATTCCTTAACAGATCCAGTTACATAAACATACTTGTTTGGTACCAACATTGAAACTGAATCAGATGGTGCATTTTCATCAATCCATTTACGGATTTCTAAGGAACCAGTACCATCCTCGACACGAATTTGTAAATTGGAAGTGTTATCCACAACACTTCTAATGACACCAACAAACGAAACTTGATTTAGTTCAATGTTATGTATAACAAAATCACCGTCTTGCACTTGTGTTTTAGAATCATTGATTTCTTTGATAGTGACTGGTGTCAAACTAGCCTTTTGTTGAGTTCTATTACTTTGTGAACTTCCCAAGTTATTCGAATCGAAACCACCAGAGTTGTAATCGCCACCATTATTGTAGTCTTGGTTGTATCCGTTGTATGGTTGATAAGCTTTAAAAATGTTAATAGATAGCCCAGATATACATTTCGTTTATCTACTTACTTGACATCCTGTTTGGTAAGGCAACTTCCACTAGGTACTTATCTTTTTCTATGTCATCTCTTTTTTTTGTTTATTTTTCCTTTACGCGTACGCGTTGTGTGTGTCTAACAAAGTTATCCAACACTAGGCTTCAAGAATCAAGAACAGTGAAAGACCATGAAACAGAGATTCATCATTAGGACGAACTACTATAAAAAACATCTCTGTAGAGCTACAACTTACAATAATGGGAGTTATATTTACAAGATTATATATTATTGATCAACACTTGTGATTGGATCAATGGAGGCCACAAAGTTACGAGGGTTTTCATTTATCACTGTCTGGAAGATGTTTAATAGTATCATCAGTTTCTTCTGGATTGGTTTTAGAATCTTTTGCATGATGACCAATGAGTTTTTTCAATCTTTCAGGAATCTCATCGAATACTAAATCATCTGTACTTTGAGAAACCGATTCGCCCTTTTCAGCTAAAATATCTTGAATTGTGATTCGATCGTCTGAGAAGATCTAGTATAAATGTTAGAATAATATCCTTGCTGTCTTTTCAATAAAGTTGTATACTTACTTTTAGATGATCTGCAATCAAATGTCTGTTTTGACAACCTGGGCATGTCACTAGCACAGTTCCTCCTGTGTATGCCTGTTTAGAAATAACATGACTGGATCTAGTATCACACTTTTTACATTTGAATGCCAACATAAGTTCAGGTTTATCTACCTTTATTTGTGCTGTATTATTTGTTGAATTATATCTGTAAGAAAACACTGATGGCTTGCTGAATGGGCTTTTATACTTCCATGCCTGACCTAATATTGAATGAGTGCCTAGTTTTGACTTGTTGAGTCTTAGAGATCTTAGTATGACACCTGAAAACATTTGATGAAAAGTGATGAGCTAGTGCCTAGTGGCTTGTTTAAGCATAGGCGAAAAAACGGAAAAAAATTACTTGAGTATTTTATACACATTACATTTTCTTCCATATGGGATTATGAAATTTGAGTGCAGAAAAATGCTATATCATACATAATGTTGATCAGTTGATGATGATACATTATCTATACATGATGTCAAGTTTTATTTAAACTGTTCAACAGGCAATAAAGTTCCAGCGTTCTTAAAAGATTAAAAACTGACATGGATAAGTTTAAGTTTTTGGTTTGATTTCAAAACTCAAATGATTAGTTTGATAAATGTTCATCTAATCTATTCTAATTTGGTTTCATTCACTAAAAGTCTTGATGAAAGATTCATACTCGTTGTCCTACATACTCTAACTTATTTCGCATGATACTAGCAATTTTTAGTGGAAACTTTCAAATCCAATCTAATTCGAATACTATCCCCATTCAAGGCAGTCGAAGAGCACTCCAACTAGCTGAGATTCATATATTTGGAAGAAAATGTGCTCTTCTATTCATTTTTCTCGCATCTAACACTTATATTCGAACAACTAGACATAGGCTGATCATAGAAAATCATAGGCATTCAGATTCGTCATATATCACCTAGTAAATTGTCATAACTGCGTGTTCAGACTTCAGTGTTCACCAGTTTGTGTGTTTGGAGTTACAGACAAATAGACAGAAATCCTTGATATCTAGATTTCATATACTTAGTGTTACAAATACTTAATATGAGTTTCTTCATTAATAGTTTTTAGAACTACATATGATACAAGCCACACCATAAGTATTATGGTTCATGAAATCTGTACTACAAGATGCATCGATTGGGTTCTGTTGTTGTTTGATGTTACTATGATTAATTTTTGTAAAATAGATTAAAGACAAATGTAAATCTAGAAAAGAATCAATCATTAACAGGACGGATTTAGTTTCAACTCAAACAGTCCCCACTAAATAGAATTCTAACCATTGAATGAGTTGTAAGTAGAATAATTCACCATAAGTGTATCACCTAGTCATTTATTTTACTGTTTAACTATCTATGTGATTCGAAAAGTAAAAGGAAGTAGAAGTCTACAGAACACATAATGATATCGAAATTTACGCTCTATTATTGAGAGTTAAACACAGCTACGGTATAAGAGTGAAGAGATAAAAGTTAATGATCATATAAAAAGAACAAAACCATCGATTATCTTATATGTACTCATCTGCATTCTACCATTTACTGCATCATGGCTAGTCTCTTTAGAAACTAGTGTCCCGAGGAGGTATGAGGTACTAGGTACAGTACAGAGCTTTTAAGAGAAAAAAAAATAACTTCAAAAAAATTGATCACGCCCAGGATCGAACTGGGGATTTTCTGCGTGTTAAGCAGATGCCCTACCGACTAGACCACGCGACCGTATTTGATGTTGTTTGAAACCAGCCATTTCTCATACCTCATAACCAGCTGATGTAATAATTATGTAATCAATACTGGAGTAAATAAAAGAAAATGTGTTTAGTTGTATAGAGTTCAATATGAGTTTTTACAGAGAAAAAAAAAAATTTGGCTTTTGGCTTTTGGCTTCTGGCTTAAGATTTACTGGCCTCTCAGACAAGTCTCAAGACTGACCGATGCTAGAATATGCTATTAGATTTGTACAACACCCAAAAGGAAAAGAACAACTAGACACATTTTCTTCTTTTACTTTAATTCTTACATTTAAGACCTACGCGTCTGAAGATTGAGATTCCTTATTCTAACAGTATGAAGAATGAAGAGATAAATTAATTTTGTTGTAGTAAATCTAAGAATAAAAAACCTTGAAAACTTACGATACCAATAATTCAAATTTATATAAGAATTTCTAAAATCCATCAATCTACTAAGTTGACATTGAGTGTCTGCAATATAACACTAAAATTATTATAATAAACTTCTGAAAAGCATCTAGTAGCCCATAAAGCCACCATCGACAAAAATTGACCCACCCGTTAAGTAATCACTTGCTTCACTGGCAAGGAAGACAGTTGGTCCTTTAAAATCTTCTTTTTCTCCCCATCTTCCTATTGGGATTCTTTGTAAAAGTTCTGCACTTCTTTTTGGATCATTAGCGATATCTTTAGTCATATCAGTAATAATGTAGCCTGGAACAATTGAGTTGACATTAATTCCTTTACCAGACCATTCATTAGAAAGACCTTGAGTTAAACTGTGTACAGCACCTTTAGATGCAGTGTAAGGAATGACATTCAAACCGCCAATGAAAGAATATAGTGAAGCAGTGTTGATGATTTTACCTTTCAACTTGTTATCTATCCAATGCTTGCCAAATGCTCTACTTAATCTAAAAACTGATGTTATGTTAACTTGCAAGACAGTATCCCAGGCAAGGTCCTCAGTTACTTCAGCACCTTTTCTGTAATAACTCATACCTGCATTATTTATCAATACATCAACCTTTCCAGTTGGTGATAACTCCAAAGCCCTTGGTAAAATTGTGTCAACTTCATCATTCTTTGCCAATTCAGCAGTAATGGTGAAAACTGTTGTATTTGAAATCCCTTCCAGTTTAGCCTTTATCTCAGAAGGATCTGTAGTACCTCTGTGGACTAAAACAATAGTAGCACCAGCTTCAGCTAACCCAATGGCCATTCCTTCGCCAATACCTCTAGTGGCACCAGTTATAACAACAACTTTTCCTTTCAGTGAGAACAATTGGGCAGACATTAATAATTAAGATTGCTTTTCAACTATTTAGAATATCTTCACCTGTAATGCTTTGGTGTTGTCTAAATGGACAAAGATCTTTTCCAGATCGAGATTTCGAATAAAAAACAAGCCACTTAAAGTGAGCCACTATCAGAAATTATAACATATATCCGACCCGATAATGTTTTTTGTGTCACTTCAGATCTAGAATCTAGATAACACAATTTTTGTGGTTTTGTGAAAAAATGTTTCACTCTCCAACTATGCTTCTTTAATATAATTCATATACTCAAGATTCAAGAATCAGAAAATTACAAGAGCCAAAAAGGATGAAAACAATAAACTTTCTCATTAGTTTGGTGTTTATCAAATTAGCTTTGGCTTTTGTGCATCCTATTGCAATTCACGGTCGTTACTTCATTGACTCGGTGACGAGAGAGCCATTTTTTATAAAAGGTGTTGATTATCAGCCAGGTGGTTCCTCAGCAGTTAATTCGGAGCGAGATCCATTATCAGATCCAGATATATGTGCCAGAGACATCATTCTTTTTCAAGAATTGAATATAAATGTATTTTACTCAATACTAAACATTCTACCGTTTTTGACCAATGGTTACATGACCTTGCTAACAATCAATCCAGACAATCAGAGTTTATTCAGTCAATCCTGATTTGAATCATGATTATTGTATGACTATGTTAGCTTCAGCTGGTATTTATTTAGTTTTAGATGTTAATTCTCCATTACCAAATCAACATTTGAATAGATATGAGCCGTGGACAACGTATAACGAGCCCTATTTAGAACATGTTTTCAAAGTTGTGGACCAGTTTGCTGCTTATAACAACACGCTAGGTTTCTTTTCAGGAAATGAAATCATTAATGACAAAAAATCTGCAAGAAATTCACCAGTTTTCATCAAAAAATTAGTTTCTGATATGAAGAAATACATCGCTATTCATGCTGATAGATTTGTTCCAGTTGGTTATTCTGCTGCCGATGATTTAAACTATAGAATTTCTTTATCAAAATACTTAGAATGTTCTGATGATTTAACCATTTCTGATGCTGTTGATTTCTATGGTGTTAATTCATATCAATGGTGTGGTGAACAAACATTTTATACTAGTGGTTACAATATTCTAGTCAGAGATTATGAAGATTATGTTCGTCCTGTGTTTTTTTCTGAATTTGGTTGTAACTTGGTGACTCCAAGACCTTTTGAAGAAATTGGAACTATCTACTCAGATGATATGGTTAGTGTCTTTTCGGGTGGCTTAGTTTATGAATTTACTCAAGAACAGAATAATTTTGGTTTAGTTTCAATCAATGAACATGGTCATGCAAAAATGTTGAAAGACTTTGATGCTTTAAAGGCACAGTACGCTGCTGTTGAGTATCCAACAGGAAGACGAATTGCAGAACTATATTCTAGAAATGGTAAAACACATCAATTAGGTGCTCAAGCATTACCAGAATGTGACATTGAATATGATAATATTGAAATTCGAGGAACGGTAGAAGACTCTGTTGCAGGTGAATATTTAATGAAGAACGGTGTCGATGTCAAAAAGGGTAAATTTGTTAAATTAAAAGAAGAAGATTTATACACGAATTACACTATTTACAATTCTGATGGAACTCCATTTGAAGGAAGCAATTTTGTCAAAGTGGTAAATTTGGTTCATGGAGTAACAGGGTATGAAGCATTGAGATTACAACAATTACAAAACGATGGTGAGTACCAATGCGCCGAAACATTTCCTAAAGCTCAATAATGAATATTAACAAGCTTTAGTAAATAAGTATGATGAGTTTCAGTATTAACGTTATCTTCTAGGAATAATGAACAAAACCAATTTTACACTGGCTTTTTTATTAAGTATCATTATTTCCATAATCCATTATATCTAATTTATTTTTCATTATCATACGCAGCTAAAGTATCTAATCTTATACAATCAGGCATTTAGTAAAAGAGATGTTCTAATACTTATCATTTCTCGCAAATAGAACTGATCCATCTTTGTCCTTAATTCTTATAGAACTTGTCAAAGAGAAACAAGGACTTAATAAAGTTTCCCAGTCATTATAATTTCTTGGTTGATGTAACTTGTAATTTCTCAAAAGAATAAATTCCACTGTTTTGAATTGTGTTAACACCTTTAAGAAATTGTAAAAATTATTATTAACTAAGTTGTTATGTTCATTTCCAATATCTTCTGGATCAACAGCCATTACGTTAGTAAAGCTAACATTAACTAAACAAATTTTATCCACTTTTGGCAACTTCTCTATGACATTAGTGAATTTATGATAGTGATAATAAAACTTTGGAACAAATTTTGATTCAAAATAGACATAATCTGAAGTCATATTATTCTCTGTATTTATTGCACTTACTTCAGATTCATCGACTAAATTGAAACATTTGGAGTTCAAATCAATATACAATTCTCTTAGAACAGGGAAGCAATTACTCAATAAAATATCATAATAAGATTTCAATGATAATAATTTCAACACGTTAACTTCTTTGAAATATTGTTCTAAATTTCTTGTGACATTACTTGCAAAAGAGCATGAAATCAACGAAAGCTCTTTTATTGGTGACCAAGTTTTAGATGAATCAAAATTTGAATCATATCTATTCAAAAATGGACCTTGCTCATTAGTTAGTGTTAATAAATGAGGTTTTGACAATGAGTTTGAATCAATAAGTATATCATCTAATATTAATTGATCAATCAATCCAAATGGCCATAACAAATTAGGTCTTAGTGCAATATTCCGTTCGGCTTTTGATGAAAGTCTCAATTTTCTGATAGTTGGATAATAATTATGTTCATGTGCATACGTTTTCAGGGTTGATGACCATTCAGGAAATTGGAAACCTGATGATAACTCTGTTAGACTTATTTCGGTTAAGTTTGGTAATAATGAGATGACCTCTAACATTAGTCCAATATAAGATTCAGTATTAGTATTGTCCTGATCTTCATAAGAAAAAACAGCTATTGAGGTTTTCGTTTTTAATTTTTCTTTAATTGGCCCATTGAACTCAATTTGAGAAACATATAGTGACAGTATGTTAGTTTTTTTGTTTCTTGAAATTGATTTTCTAAATTTATGTAGTTTCTCCATGTCTTGAATTTTGACATTATGATAAAGGAAGAATTTCTCAACTAACTGATTGAAATATTTACAAGTTAAGCATAGACTTAACCAATCTTTAACTTCTAGATTCTGTACAATTTTTCTGAGTAATTCAATAGGTAATCCCAATAAGGAGCATTCAGAATATGTTTTGCTGATATCACATATCGTTGAAGAAGAGTGATGTTGCTGTTCTGTACCTTTCCAGACCGAAAGTTTTTTCATGTTCATTGCCTTCATGAAGCTCAGTTTTTGGATCATCTTGTAATGAGCTCGATCTTAGATAAGAGTATTGATATGTGAATTTTAGTGATGAGATGAGATAACCTTGTAGTTAATGTCTGTAAATAGATTCAACAAAGTAGCAAAGTAATAAATAAGAACAGCAATATTCAAAGCATAAGAGTATATATAATGTTGAAGCTGAATGATTATGTTAGTCCTAGGATCAGATTTTTCGAGAAAGGACAGTAATTGAAGGGGAGCACTAGACCTCTTCAAAAAAATATTCAAAAAATTTGATGCACTTTCCTACACACGGAGATCTACAAGAACAATGAAATTCGAACTACATTAAGATTAATAAAGCAACCCCATTTTTTTACCCATTCTCTTTAAAGAGATTTATACATTAGATCTAGTAGACGAAACCTAAGATTTTACCCGAAACATGTTTTCTTCTAGCTTCTTCGTGGTCCATAATACCAGCAGAAGTAGTTAAGATAACGAAACCAAATTGTCTGGCTGGTAATAAGTTTTCAGTCCATTTTTCAATATCACCAATTCTGACATTGAATCTTGGAGAGATAACACCAACTTTATTCAATCTACCGTTCAACTGAACAACAATTTTACCTGCTCTGTGATCATCAATGTATTCGAATTCATCAATGTAACCTAGAAATAACACGTTAGTAATCTTAATAGCCAAAACTTCAATTCAATAAAAAACTCTTCAACTCAATTTCAACATGTGCAGGAAAATTAAACAATTATATAGACATTATGACGAAAGTCAAACAGTATAATTGTGTAAGAGAGATCCCCATTTTGTTATTCGGGTCACTTGTAGGACAGGAAGCCACTAAAACGACGATCCATCAAATGACAAGCCCCCGTTCGTTGCATATATATATAGTGTAGATGTTTATGAAACTGAATTGAAGCTCCTTTTTTTTCATTATATGAAAAGTCACATACCATGTCTTTGGATAACCTGTAAAAATTTGATGATAACTTTAGATGAAGGTCTGATTAAGACTTGACGTTTACCAGCTCTTTCGGCGTTGTTAATAACATTTAAAGCATCAGCTAAGACAGAAGTTCTAGTCATTTTGTATTACTGAAGATTTAGTTAGTATAGGAAAAAGGAAAAGTTTTTGTTGAATAAAAACCAAAGCTAACATGAGTGTCCCATAGGGAGTCATGAGCAAGCAATATGATACACTAAGGTACGATTGCTGCCGAAGGGGGGTGTCAAGCTCCAAGGTTAATGTAAAGCAACAACTTCACCAGAAGTTGATTAAGTTACTTTTAACCTAGATAACATTGATTCCCACTCCAGACTTTTCACTTTTTGAAGTAAAGCATCTCAACAGACACATATCTGTAGTCACAATAAGTAGCACTGGAACAAATTTTATACGAAACACTCACTATTTGATCTTGTTTTATTAGTTACAATTGGTTCACAAAGTGTCGAGAAACAAAAAAGTTTGAAAATTTTTTTCAGTGCAAGATTTTCGTGACTGAATTTACGCTAAGGAGAGATTACTACTAGGTATATTTCAGCACTAATATTAACTGGTTTCGAGCGTCGTCCTTCAAATTCATACTGAGCTTTATTTAGCTACAAAGAACTGTGGATTTGAAGTATAAATGTTCGATTGACCAAATGGCTTCAGAAGATGATAAAAGGGTCTTTGAGCAGGTAAGTTTTTTAATAATTTTTTCTGTGTTTATAACAGTTACTAATTGTACTATTTCAATTAGTTGAGACCTTATTGTGTGAATCTATCTAGATTAGCGTTAGCTCCACCAGAATTAGTGAAGAGAAATTCGATTCAGACTTTAGATGCTTTGAGAGAATTGTATCAGTATTTCAACGATGCTGTCACAGAAAAAACCAAACTATCGACCAACCTAGCTGATTATATATTCGTTCCGTTATCATACCTGTTGAAACAAGAGGATTTACCAGATAATCAAATCAATTATTTACTAAAAATAATAACGCTACTTATAAGGCATTGTTGGACTGAACCTAACTCATTTCCATTCATTCTAGCTAAACAACTTTTTCCATTAATTACATTCCTAACTGGTGGGAATCCAAATCCAACAGAAAGTGAAAAGAAAATCGTCAAATCTGATGCGTTGAAAACTTCTGGTTCTAAAGCTTTAGATACTTTATTTAAATCATTAACAAAACAGAAGGAGAACAAAGTGTACGATTTTTTCAGTAACGTTGAAACGTTGCCTGCGTTGGCTCATTGTGTTACAATCCTACTAGATTTTTCCTTGAATTCACAATGTATTGACCTTCAATTGGAAGCTTTAGAAGCTTTAAATACGCTATATTTTGACCTAATTAATGATGGAGAAGTATTATCATATATTCTACCCGGTAATGTTTCAAATTTGACAAAAATTATAGCAACACCAGGCTCAAAGGTTCACTATACTGTAATTGTCAAATCCTTAGATATCTTAGAACATTTGCTAATTTTAGTTTATAATGATCAAGATTTGAAGATAGAATATAGAGATATTCAAAGCATACAAGAAGTCACTGAAGTTGATTTCGAGTTTGATCAGATCCAATTAAAAGAAGCAAATTTTGGTAAGGTTCATAGAACAAAATCTTGGTTGAAAGGTACTTCAGCTCAAGTTAGATTAGCATTAATAAATATTAAGAAAATCAGTTCACATGACAAATTCGAAGTTAAGAATAAATTATTTGAGTTTTCAAAAAAAATTCTGAAATATTGCATGTTTTCATTACATTCATCAATTTCGATAATTATTGAAATTTTAGCAGTTTTATCAGGAGATGAAAGACTTGGAATTGATCAAAGTACTTTATTTGAGACTGACATTATAAAACACAAAGAATTAATAAGTAAGATTTTATCATCAGAACTGAATAATTATGTTGAATCTTTCACTTCTGTCATTCAATCATCAAATGAACAAAAAATTACATCTAATATCAATGCAATCAAATTCACGTTCCACCAAACGTATCACAATACGTTTTTAATGAAAAAACTGATTAATTCAAGTGTTTCAGAAATCTCAGATTTAATTAATAAAACAAATTTCAAGAAAAAAACAATCATTGCTTCTTCTTCAAACATTTCTGATTTGATGTTAATCACACAAGATATTCAAAAGTATTCAATTGCCGAAACAAAACCATTGACTATTTATGATCAATTTATGACTCAAGATATTCAGAATCAATTATCCATATTGTTTCAATCTCTAGGCGAATTAGTTAATCCTGAAGATCTAATAGATGAACTTATCTCAAATAATTCAAACAGTTTAACTGAGAAGGGTGTCTCTTTATGGATCTCAAACCATCTGGCTATCGGTTATTTAAATCGTGTTAAACCTTCAATTGTGGTTGATGAATTTTTAAGTTTCGATAACGATGAAGATGATAATCAACTCAACATCAAAAGACCAGATTTTATTTTCGCTTTACTTGATCATTCAAAGGAAATTTTAGATGAAGTTTCAGATATTGAACAAACTTCTCAAATTATTGAACAAGTTAGTTCTATTGCATTAGATTCAATCGGTACTGTTGCCAATTTTCTACGGGAAGATTTTAGAGATGAATTGGTTGATTATTTATATCCAGTGGTTGATTCATTAGCATCGTCATCCGAGGTTATTAGAAATCATGCATTGAATACCAGTTTAATAATAGCAGATAATTTATATTCAGGTTCTTTAAATAAATTAGTCTATGAAAATTCAGATTATTTGGTTGACGCAATTTCATTCAGATTGAGTAACGCAATCACTCAAAGAACAACTGCAATTTTAGCAGTTTGTGTTAAAGTTTCAGGATATGAAATTATTCAAAGTTTCAAAGATGTTATGGAAATTGTATTCAGTTTATTAGATTATTACCATGGTTATGATGACATTTGTATTGATTTTTTCCTATTATTTGAGATAATCGCAGATGAGATTACTAAAAAATATTTGACTGATTCAGAGTTGAAAAAATTAGAATTTTTTGAAGTTGATGCTACATATAAACCATGGGGAATGAAAAATATAAATCAATTGATCTCACTATTGGATAAAAATAATCGTGATGTGTTCTTACAAAATCAAAACGAATCAGGATCCGATGATGTTGAGGCAGAAATTGGTAATGCACCAGATAGTGATGATGAAGATGAAGAAGATGAAGAATTATCAAGAAAACAGATGGAAGAACTTTCAGAAGAAGAAGCAAAATGGACATCACCTGTTCCTAAAGAAGCATATCAATTGTTACAGCAAATTGTTTATTATGGTGAAAGACTATTGACACATTCATCAGTTAAATTACATACTCAAATTTTGAGAACTTATAAAAAGGCAATTCCAATATTTGCAACATCTTCAAAACATTTATTACCAATCACAGCATCAATTTGGCCAATCGTGGCACATTATGTCAATGTTACGGATCCAAAAGTGGTTCTTTTGGCAGCTCAAGTAATGACACAATTAATAAAATATTCAGGAAGTTTTATAGGACAAAGATTTATTGAATTATGGAAAAAGTTATCAAAGAATCCAATGATAGTAACAGCCTCCAAACAAACTGTAAATAGTCAAAGAATTGTTTTACCAGGTATAAGCCTAAGATGTTATGAATCGTTAGTCGAAATGCTCATTCAAGCATTAAATTCATTTGGAAGGTATATTCCAGATTCAATAACTGAAGAAATTATAAGATCGTGTATTGGAGTTGTTGAAGTTGAAAGATTCAAATCACATTCTGATATCGCTTGGTTAATGAAGCAAGAGCTTTATTTGGGTAGAGAATTAAAAGGACCAAGTAATTTCCCACTTTCCGATGGAACTATTGTTGAATTTCCAATATGTCTATAATGAATATACATAAAAATGAAAAAATGTCGTAAAAGCAGAAGTATTGTGAAAGTCAATCTACTGGGAGTTTAAGTTAAAATGCTTCAAAAAAAAAGAAAATGATCCCTAGCAGGATCGAACTGCTGATCTTGGCGTTATTAGCACCACGCCGTAACCAACTTGGCCAAGGGATCTTCTCATTGGTGTCAAAATTTAGCCAAGCTCTACATTGGTAGCACCAGAAAAACGCCAAAATCTTTTTTTTAAAAAATTGTGTACAACACAGCCACAGGACAATTTAAATTGAAACATGTCAAAACAAGAAGATTTAGAACGAGCAGAGTAACAAAAGAGTATTATGTTGTATTAATATTCAGAAGAAAAAATCAAAAATCGCTGTAAAAAATACAAGCTCAAAGCTGAACAAAGTTAGAATATAAGAATGTATAAATAAAAGTTAATGAACAAACATCTTAGATCTCAGAGAAGAAAAGTTTTAAGAGAAAAAAAAGTGTGGTAATTTAAGATGAACAAAATCAAATTCGAGAGTCACAAAAGAGAAAATTCTTTCGTTATTAAAATGTATATATAGCGGTCTGCAATCAGTGCTTTATGGATCAACTTGTCATTTATTTAGGTTCTACGCTACCTGAAAATTTCATTAGATTCTCAGACTCACTTTTAGAGCTAAAAAAGATGGTCCAAATATATAAATTAAAGCTTAAAGTATCAGAACACCAGTTACATGAAATTGAAACATCTCGTAGAGACCACTTAAGTAAAATAACCTATTGGTAACAAGGACGTAGTCGAAAAGGTCTTTGGGGAATTAAGAGGAGGATAGTATCAATATTTTCAATGCTACTGCAATTCATCAATATGCACTACTAGCTCATGATCAAATCTGATTGATTTTAAAGATCACTTATATTTTAATCATTAAAAAGATGGAAAAAAAAGATTCAAAAATTCTAGAAAATTTCATGATCAGGCTAAACCGGCGGTGTTTCTACCAATAGTTTCTACATCGATATGATAGGTACAAAAAAGAGGATAGGTTTATATTGGAGCTGCTAGAATCATTAATTTTTCATTTTGATAGTGATATATATTACGCTTAATTATCTGTCTTTTTAATGTTTTTTAAATATTTGGCGATCTAGGGACTAGAGGCATTTGAACTTTTTTTTTGACTTGTTAGTACTGCGCAACCTGGGTCTTGCAGCTTCTTCTAGCTTCTAGATACTTCAATTTTTTTTTGAATAATGTTACAGCTTATAGTTTTTGAAGAATCATGGCTCAAGCTAGTTAAACAAAAATAGGTAATTTGGAGTCAATAAAAAGTATATTCAGCCTTCATAATTGACAGAATTAATATATTCGACTATAACCAGGGTAATTTACGCGACTAAGTACTATACATATATGCTACACACATGATACTACTACTACATATTAGGTAACCAATAATCCTCAATTTTCAGTATACTTCTGTAACTAATTGAGACTGATGTTAGAGAAATATAATACAGCTCATAGTGATAAAGTATTACACTTGCCATATTCTAATAAGACTCTCTATTATAAAGGATTTATGTCGAATTGAAATCCACATTTTCAATTTGTTGATTATACCCAATGACACAATTATATCACAAGAAACAATTGAGACATCTAGTAAAGGATCAAATTTCAATCAGATAATTAAATCTATAATCTAATATAGATACGTATTGGTAAGTATCTAATTTTGAGAACTTTGTTAATTTATTTCCCACACTTATTACTATAAAAAAGCTCATTTGTATGAATAAGTTGCTTTATGATCTAATTTTCCTACAAGTTTTACAGAAATTAGTTGTGTACCAATACCACTGACGATAATATTCCTCTGTGCTCAGTACTTAGTACTCAGGAGTCAGCGCTCAGTGCTTAGAGCTTAGAGCTCACAATGTAAATAATCGGTACTTCCACACCATAGAAGAACAGAAAAAAAAATATTTTCAGTGATGAGGTTGATTTGAATAAAGTATTATAACTGAAAAGATACTAAAATGAGCATAGTGCCTAAGAAAGAGCAAAGTGAGAAACCAAAAGCGAATAGACGTAGACAAAAAAAGAAGAGAAGAACGGAGGATTTCTCAGATTCTTCATCATCTTCATCATCTGATAATGAAAGTGAAACTGAAGACAAAGAACAAAATAATAATGATAATCTTAATAATAATGATAAGTCAGTAATAACAGAAGAATCAATAGATGCTGTCCTAAGTGATGTTGAAATTGATGGTGCCGGTGAAGACTTTGAAACGACTCAAAGAAAATTACAAACGATAAATTTAACCAAAACACAATTAAATGATACATTCAAAAATATTAATACTGCTAGTGTTAATGAAACACTAAAGAAAGATAGAGCTGCTTTAAATACTGAGTTCTTAAGTTTGATGTTTAAAAATTACGGTGATGAGCTAGATGGTTTAAGAGCTGCTCCTGACTTTAATACAAGATCTTTAAGTATATTAGCAAATACTTTGAAAAATGGTGCTAATATCTTTGATGAAGATACCTTGCGAGCTATTGTTAATGAACAATAAAGATAAAAAAAATGGATGAAATCTATGTATAATAAAATAAAAAATCATGTTAAGACTACAACGTTATTATAAATGGGAATTATAAAACTTCTACCAACTGTACAAAAAGTTAGAAACAAATAAAAACTTTAAAAAACAAAAGACAAAAAACCTCATTATTGACTAATTTATTTACTCAAAGTATCTTGATATGGTAAATACTAAATAAAGTTTTAGTAAATTTAATTGAGATTAAAGAATGTGCCGACAGATTAATGTCATACCGATGATGATGCAGATGTTGAAGAAACAGAATAAACCAAAATGGTGAGGATGTTTGATTGTTGATATTGTAGATGAAAAGAACAAAGGGTATTTTAATTTTAAAGTATTAACCGATTAGTTTCACTAAGAACCAGGCTGAACCAGCTGCAACACCACCAACTACAACCATTTGAACAGCTTCAGAAACCTTCTTTAAAGTAGAGCATTGATTACCTAAAGACATAGCAGCTTTAACGTAACCAAAAATGAATAATGTAAATGCCATGATAATAATTGAAATCAATAAACCTTTATCAACATGGGTAACAAAAAAATACGGGATCAAAGGAACGAAACCACCTAGGAAATAAGCTGAACCAATGGTTAAAGCACTTGTGACTTGTCTGTTTTCAGCAGGTTCTTCTAAACCTTTACCAAATCTAATAACGAATTCCAACATTAATCTTGGATTTTTTTTCATATCTCTAATAAAAGAGATAATTGTTTCTTCTGAGAAATCTTGATTTATATCTAGTAGAATGTCTTCAATTTCATGATTAACTTCATTCATATTCGAATATAATTTTTGTTTTTCAGTTTTATATTCAGACTTGTAAAAATCAGATTCAGACTTTGCAGCTAGATAACCACCTAAACCCATGGAGATAGCACCAGAGATTAACTCTGCAAAACCACCAGTGATAACTAGTTTAGTGTTACCTAATGAACTTAAACCAGCAGTAAGAGCAAATGGAACAGTTAAACCATCAGATAAACCAATAATTATATCTGACATGACCCTTGGATCAATTTTACCTAAGACACCCACAATACCTGATGGATTTTCCTCTGCAAGTTCATCATCTGAGAAGTTTTTATTTGAGTCTTCAGTGGCATCAATCTCTCTTTCAAGACGACCTAGATCACCAGCTCTATCATTGTCATTATTACTATTGATTATGGAATTATAAGATGGGGAGGTTGGATCTATGAGTTTTTGGGTGTCATTGTTATTGTTATCTGTAATTGCATTAACTATTGAGTTCTTTAGAGATACAATAGCCATTTTTTATTATATTTGTTATTGTTATTGAGTTATAAAAATCTGGAAATATACCGGTTGATTGCTTTTTGTGAGTTTATTTATAAGCTTTTCAGATTTAAGCTTGAATATTTAGTGTCTTGAAACGTAATTAATCAATATCAACACTTGAAATATATGAATCACAAACAAACAAGATATCAAGTAATTAAGAATGGAAACTTTGTGAAAAAAGTATTTGAAGGAATAATAAAACACTTTTCTCCTAGGGAAAATCTTTTAAATAAAGAGAAACTATAAGAAAGAAAAAAAAAGACTGTGGAATTTATGTTATTTACGTAATATATTACGTAAAATTTAAGACCCCTCAGGAGTAAGCAGAAAAGAAATGCTCCTGATTGGCCAATATACTAAACCGAGGGAAGAGGTTACCGGAACATCCCAAAACGGCTGAAGTTCGCGAGTCAGGACAAATTGCGAAAACTTTCACGTAAAAATGCGAGTCTCATCCTCTCTCAGGACACGACGACACGTCAAATATTTGACAGAAGTAAAAAAACACGAAAATACAAAGAGACTTATTTCAGTTAGCTACAGAGTTGATCATATTAGTGGATCTCCTAATCTTGGTTTGATTGAAAGACTAAAGTCAGATTCATGCCCCATAAAGAAAAAACGGACGATGATCTCGAAAAGGACTACGGCGCTGGTGCTAGAGTCAACAAAAGAAGACCTTTGTTGGTTTGTCTTCTGTTCTTACAGTTATCATTAACCTTAATAATTTATAAAAACAGAGAAGTTATTGATGATTTACATCAAGTCCTGAATTCAATGCTATTGAGTACGATGTGCTCAGGGATTTCACAAACAGTCATCCAATTCTTTAAACCTATAAGTCATAAAAAACTGATTAAATTTTGGATTTGGGGTGCCATTAATGGGATTGTCTCCGCCTATTGGATTGATTTCTTGACACAGAATATAGAAAGTCCTCCTCATAGAGTCATATGTGATCAGCTCATAGGATCTCCTTATTTCCAGTTAGCGTTTTTAGTTTATAACTCTATTTGGGAATCTCATGATATACTACTGACTTTGAAACAATCATATTTTAGAGCTTTGGGTTATTCAATTGTTGTTTTTTCAATACCGTCATTTATTTCTTTCAATTATTTACCACCACATTTGATATTTCCTCTGAATTGTTTCACTACTTTGGTTTGGACTATTATTCTTAGTCTGATAACTAGTTGATAGTTTATTCTAATATATTACCTTATTCTTTTAGAGGTGACAGTCCAGATTTTAGTTTCGATGTTTTATTAATTATAGACTGATAGATTATGTTTTTTAATTGACTGATGAATTTAGTTGTCAAATGTATGTTACTTATATAAACCGCTATAGATGTCTCGAAGCAGATTTGAAGTTTAGCACCTTTTACATTTGGAAATAGAATTAAGATATATCTATAGAAAATAAAACAGGTATGCGAAAGCTCTAGAGTCTAGATTATATTTCAGTTTGATTACAGTAAAATCAACAGTATTTCAAATTACATAACTCAAGATTCCACATACTTATAAGCTCATAAGAACTTTCTAAGAATACCTCGAAGTTACTGAATTGTATGAATCCAAATAGTTCCATAAAATTTATATTTCAGGGTCTTGATGTTTTTGAAAGAACACTTCAAATTTAAAAAACAAAAAAAAGACTACATATGACAAATCTCGATCAGAATATTTATGAATAGTGGCTTGCATAATATCATGCAATCATATGCAGGGTCAGGCAGCAAGTGACATTAAAATACACACAAAACTATGAAAACAGTCAATTTTCATGTTCAACGATCTGGGAGGGTTGGCCGAGTGGTCTAAGGCGGTAGACTTAAGATCTACTGGAGGGTTCTCCGCGCGAGTTCGAACCTCGCATCCTTCATTATTTTTTTTTTTAGAAAAATAACCTGTTAAATTTAGAGGCTGTTTTCCGACTTTAATCCAGGGACTGAGGGGATTAAGCTGCAAGAAAACGTACAGCTGTTATTCAAATTCGCGGAAAATTGCAATCCAGCGCCGTCCAAAAATTAGCTCGATCGATCCTGGATTGCTATTTTATGCATATAAAATGTTTGAATGTTTCTTTGGTTTCCGTAGTAATAGTAAATTAGGCTTCACTCAGTCACTGGGTTCGGAAAACTTTTTAATATGCACTAACTTGCATATGATCCTCACTCAGCGACTGACTGGATTAAAGTCGGAAAACTACCTCTTAATGGTTAATGGTTACAAACTGAAGACATTTCGCTTTCTCTACATAACATTTTGTTTTTGTTTACACTAAATGAAGACCTTTCAGTTGCAAAGTTCAATAAAACATAAACCATTTTATAGTTCAAGACTCGGGTGAAGTTCAGTGTCTTTTTTCTTGAATAGATAGAACGGTTAATTCTTCCACCTCTTGAAGCTTTTCTTCTCGAATGGATTGACAAAGTTTGAAATAACCAGGGGCTGTATTCAACAAAACGTTCAGGGATATTGCAGTAATCAACAAAACAAGCATTGTTAATGTTAACTGATCCAAGTTTAGAGAATCACTATGAATCTGATATAAGTGTTTGAATAATAATGCGATTCTGATTAAAGTAAATAGTAACAAACATTGAAATGTGAATGAAACTTGATATAATAATTTCTTATTCGAATTGAAATTTAATGGATTATTATAATTGATTTGTAGGGTTTGAACGAAATCACTTGAGAAAATTATTGAATTACCATTTTGACTGAAATTTAAAGCACAGATACCAATAATTGGGAAGCTTATCATGAAAAGATTCTTATCATATTCTAAAATCTCTGATCCAAAAGATGACGCTGAACCAATTGTGATGATAGCAAAGATATCAATGTATGATTGGATTTGGTCTTTAGTAAATGAAGTTGAATATTTGTAGATAAATTTAAGTAAATTTCCAGTAAAACTCAAAGTTTCAGTTAAATAGTATAATGAGATTCTTAAATGAATTGAGTTTTTTCTTTTAATGATATGTGACTTATCATTTTTTTTATGTTTAACACTATTTGATTTCTCTTTTGGTGAGCATGTACTACCACCAATTAGAGTAGAGTCACCAGATCCAATTGAGTTGACAGAAAATGCAGATTTAGCTTGTCCTAAATATCCAATTGGCGGTTGTCTTCTAGTTGGTAAAAATGAAGTTTTCAGGCGAACTGAGGAGCTATCAATCAACGATAACTGCTTTTCGAAAACTGTCAACTTTGTTGGTTCATTAACTGAAGTATCAACTCGATTATAAATCATCTTTCTAATCTTTCTTAATATGGTAATAACAGCTATAATTTGTTTAGCAATAGATATAAACAGCAAGAGTAACAAGCCAGTATATTTTCTCAGCATATATATAGCAAGGATCAAGAATAGCAAACCACTTTTATTGCAAAAACCAGGGTGACACAAACACAAAAAACTAATAAAATAAATCATTTTTTTTCATTTAAGATCATACACAAAATCAAAAGTCTACAAAGTTGACGTCTAATAACTTATTTTTTCGATAATCTAGTATTTTCTAATTCATTATCAATATCAAAATCAACATCTCCATAATCCGCGTTTGTGGATATATTTGAATCTAATTCTATGTTTTCATATTGATGGTCATCGGTATCAGCTTTGTGGTATCTTGGTTCATTCAATTTGAAGTTATTCATAAAAGTACCAAAACTGCCATTATTACTTGATTCTCCATTATTTTCATAAGGAGAATCATCATTAATCGTATCGTTCTCATCAGCCCAAGAAACTCTTTTCTTGCTTCCATTTTTAGAATGATTAACTGTTGTTTTCAGTATTGAAAATGGTTGATTACTAGTAGCTCCTCTGTTATAATATAGTACAAACGCACCAACTGAAACAACCGTACCTATGTAAAAAACAAAAGGTAACGCACTTTTAGCTGAGAATGCAGGATCATCTTTACCTTCATCAATTGTTGAATTCGAATAAACTGGAGTTTGAATGAATGTTGAATTTAATGTTTCAATGACTTCATAATTACCAACAAATATATCAAACAAGCCTCTTGATTCCTTTGGTTTATCAAAAGGTACCATGTGTGAAGAATCTGTAATACTAACAAACGTCAGATTTCTATTCGACTGAATGTAACCAGTATAATTACCGTCATATCTCCAATCGTATTTTTTAAAATCACCAAATCCTTTTTCACCATTCCATTCCAACTGATCAATGAAATCCAAAACACCATAAGTATTACAGATGATATCTTTATCACCATTAAACAACATGATTGGAAG
The DNA here is from genome assembly GCA_003708145.3 of Phaffomyces orbus. Lineage (NCBI taxonomy): Eukaryota > Fungi > Ascomycota > Saccharomycetes > Phaffomycetales > Phaffomycetaceae > Phaffomyces > Phaffomyces orbus. The sequence continues at coordinate 124,670 of PPNK03000020.1, forward strand.
ATTTTCCAGCAAATTAGGGAAAAGATATTGAGAAGGTTTAGAATTTTTATTTCTTAAAAATCTTGAAACATCATTATCACACTCTCTCCAATTTTTAACTTTCTTCAATTCTAAATTCAAACTTTCAACAACTTCTTTTTTTTGTAAATAAGGTTGAACATATGTTAAATCTGGAGGCCAATTCATACCACAAGATGGATAAGAGTCTTTTAGTCTAGTATCATACATATTGATACATTGTTGATCCTTTGGCGCCGATTTGTCTCTGGTGTATTGTAAAACTCTGTTTAAAATCAATTCACATTGAGAAATTGAAAATTTATCATCATATTCACCAGAATTGATTAAATCTTGACATTTTTCTTGATCTTTTAAAAGCTTGGGCATAAACTCGTCAGAGCTTGTAATAATTCCAGAATCTAACAAATATGGGACATAACTTAAACTTTGAACATTTGGAGCAATCCAACCATTCCCAATCAATAAACCTTTCAAGTTGATATCAAGATGGTTTTCTTCATCAGTTTTATCATTGGATTTGAGTATACTGTCAGCTATAAATGGAATATATTGACCTGCATAACTTTCACCAGAAATATATATTTCATTAGTTAAATCATCTGGAAATTCTTTAAAGTAATTTTTCAAAAATTGAACAAAATCTTCACCAACCTTCTCTAGTTCCCTATCATAATCTGTAGTTGTGCTAAACCCAGTACCACCCGGTTGATCCACAAAGATCATATCAGCAGCTTCATACCAAGAACCTTCATTTATATATAATTGATTATTTTCACCAACTCTTAAAGGACCAGTTTCCATTAATGCACCATCCATTGACGAACAACCAGGTCCACCATTTAACCATATAACAGTTCTATTAAACTGTGCGTTTGGCTTAGTAAATTTCCAAAAGAAATAATTGGTATTAGTCTCTTCATATAGTGTGATATGTCCAGCATACATTGTTGGTCTTTCATTTTCTGGAATGTTATCTATACCAGGTAAATTCTTAACTGCATATTGGCTCCCTTGAGGCACTTCAACAGGAAGCGCATTAATTGGTGCAAGAAGACAAGCAATTAGAGTCACTATGTTTAATTTCAACATTTTTTCAAATTATTACTCTCACTTTATATTCTATTATTAATTTAATGTGTTCTCTTATATCTAATTATCCCTAAAGTGGATAGGACAACGCAAATCAGAAAGCTGAAAGAAAGACAAAATATTATTGAATATATGGTAAGGATATCGCTGAAAGATGATAGTAAAAGTCGAAAATCTGGCTGCACTTGTGTCAAATGAATGTATTTATATTTCTTTTGGTCATAATAAACATATTTTTTTGGTACACGTCGCGAATATTCAAAAGAAATGAACTGAGGTAAACTCATGAGTTTCCACATAACTACACTGTAATGTAATATAAAATAAAGAAAATACTATATAAAACTAAAAGATACAAAAAAAGGAGAATTAAATAGCATAGCTTAGATGAGGTTCTTAATCAAGAATTGGTTCAATATTCCAGATAGATTCAGCATATTCTTGAATAGCTCTATCAGAACTGAAGAAACCAACGTTGGCAACAGAAGAAATAGATTTCTTAACCCAAGATTCTTGATCTCTGTAAGCTTCATCAACTAGAGCATGAGCTTGTAAGTAACTTTCGAAATCATCACCAACCAAGTAATGATCACCATGGAATTTAACAGAATCAATCAAAGATCTAAATTCTTCACCTTCACCAAATTTACCAGATTCAATAGCCGAGAAAACTTCTTGTAAACTTTCTGGAATTTCATAAGTTGCAAATCTATGTTTATGTCTAATTTCTTCAACGTTTTCAGCTAAATGACCAAATAAGAACATGTTATCTTCAGTTGGTTGTTCATTGTATAATTCGACATTAGCACCGTCAACAGTACCAATGATTAACCCACCATTTAAGACGAATTTCATGTTAGAAGTACCTGAAGCTTCAGTACCAGCAGTTGAAATATGTTCTGATATATCAGAAGCTGGTGTGATAATTTCAGCTTTTGAAACGTTATAATCTGGAATGAAGACAACTTTCAATAAATCACCAACTTCTGGATCATTGTTAACAATTTCAGAAACAGAATTAATCAATTTAATGATCAATTTAGCAGTGTAATAACCTGGGGCAGATTTACCACCAAAGATTGAGACTTTTGGTAAGAATTTAGAATCACGTTCAGCAACTGGTGTTTTCTTAATCTGTAAATATCTATGAATAACACCAAAGATATTCATTTGTTGACGTTTATATTCATGAATTCTTTTAACTTGAATATCGAATAAAACATTTGGGTTAGTGATTTCGATATCAGTTAAAGTTTTAATCAATTTGATTAATCTTTTTTTGTTGTTTAATTTAGCTTCAGCCCATCTTTTTCTAAAATCTGTATCTTCAATGAATTGTTCTAAACCTTTAAGTTTATTTAAATCAATTAGATAATCATCGCTACCTAATTTTTCAGTGATTAAAGCAGCTAATTCTGGATTAGCTTGTTTTAACCATCTTCTTGGAGTGATACCATTGGTAACGTTAGTGAATTTAGAAGCACCATAAATTTTGACGAAATCTTTGAAAATGGTAGTTTTGATCAATTCAGAGTGTAATGCTGCAACACCATTAACTTTATAAGAACCGATGATAGCTAAATAAGCCATTCTAATTTGTTTTGGATTTGATTCCTCAATGATTGAAACTCTTGATAATAAATCACGATCTTCTGGGAATTTACTTTCAACAGATTGTAAAAAGAATAAATTAATATCATAAATGATTTCTAAATGACGTGGTAATAATCTTTGGAATAATTCAACAGGCCACTTCTCTAAAGCTTCTTGCATAACAGTATGATTAGTATAACCAAAAGTTTTAGTAACAATATCCCAAGCTTCACTCCATGGCAAGCCTTCTAAATCGATCAAAATTCTTTGTAATTCAACAATAGCAATAGTTGGATGTGTATCATTTAATTGAATAGCAACTTGATCAGAAAACTCTCTCCAGGATCTTTTAGTTTTTTTAAATCTTCTAATGATATCATGTAAAGAGGCAGAAACCCAGAAGAATTGTTGTTTTAGTCTTAATTCCTTACCAGCATCAAAATTATCATTTGGATATAAAACAGCAGAGATTGATTCAGCTCTTTGTTGTTGTATAACAGAATTTTGATAATCACCTGAATTAAATTTAGCAAAATCAAATTCAGTTGTTGGTTGAGCAGACCATAGTCTTAAATTGTTGACATTATCACTTTTATAACCTGGAACAGGAAAATCATAAGCAATTGCTAAAACTCTTTCACCTGGAATCCATTTAGATTTTCTGATACCTTGATCATCAGTGTAATGTTCAACATGACCATAGAAATCAACTGGGATCTGAATTTCTTTACGTTCAATTTCCCATGGATTACCAAATTTTAACCAATAATCTGGGCTCTCAACTTGATAACCATCTTCGATTAATTGTTTGAAAATACCATATTCATAACGAATACCATAACCCCAAGCAGGGTATTTACCTGTTGATAAAGAATCAATGAAACAAGCAGCTAATCTACCTAAACCACCGTTACCTAAACCTGCATCTCTTTCGGTTTCCAATAAATCTTCTAATTTGAAACCTAATTCATCAACCGAGTCTTTAACAACATCTTTAGTATCAGTATTGATTAAAGCATTATCCAAAGCTCTACCTAATAAGAATTCAAAAGATAGATAATAAATTCTTTTTTGATCTTTGGTGGTTTGCTTTTGTTGAGTTTTATTCCAGTTGGTGATTAAATTATCCCTAACAGAATTAGAAGTTGCTTGATAAGCAGCTAAATCATCACAATTGTATAAGGATCTAGCCAAAGTAGTTTCAACGTGTCTAACAAAAGATTTTTCGAATTCATCTTTATTATTAAAGTTTTCAACAGCAAATTTCTTCCAAGTTTCTCTTGATTTTAAAGGGATGATTGAATCAATTGATTTGATTTCAGCAGGAGTTAAACCAGTTGGTCTTCTAATATGTTTAGGACGTGGTAACTCATCAGTGTTTGCACCCGCGCTAATTGAGGCACCAGAGTATGAATCTCTTCTACCTTGGGACATAATTCAGTGGATTGAGTGTAACAATTGATGAAGATGGATATAAAATAAAAAAGGGATGGAAGTGGAAACATATTTAATTATTTTTTTTATATGTGAGATTGGACTTTTGGAAGCCATGAGGTGTCAAAGTGTAAGACAAGCTCGGATTTTTATTTTTTGGTACAAGGAAAGAAGTTAGACCTGGTAGATGTCCATACGGTGATAGTGGGGCTTATATATGTGGATTGGATAATGTATACCAGTGTAAAAGCGAGACCTCACCAATAAACTAACTACTATAACTAACAGAATTAGTAAAGTTTTCTGTGTATACACCTACATCAATTTGGTTCGATACATATATGAAACTTTGCAGATTTACTGATTCTATCCTGCTGGTTGCTGCTTCAGGTTTCAAGAGACCAATTGACGCGCAACTTGTAAAGAACTAAAAAGGATGTTCACATATATATACACTATGACATGTGTCATGCAACCACATGACTCCAGAGTCCAGAGTCCAGACCTCAATACACACAGCACACAACTCAGTACCTAATGCTTATCTCTTATTGGAAATCTGCAGGCCACCTGAGTGAAATTCCACCTGGTGCCCCAACCGGCAAATGAAAACTGATTATGTCATAAAAACAACCATAATGTTTGTATAAGGAAATTGTCCAATTGGGCGCGTCTGTATTTAATTTACCCGATGAGGAAAATAGTCTCGGTACGCGAAAAAAGAATGAAAAGATTAAGATATATAGATCTGTTAATGCTTCTACTAAAGATAAAGACTATCCAAGAGAACGACAGCCAATCATAACAATGGCCACAGCTTCCACATTGCCAGTCATCAAGGTGGATGTCAACTATGCTGATATATCTACTACCGTGAATGACTTCTTGCAGCACTTCAAGACTGATGAGTTGGAATCTCAAGCTGATAAATTCTTTGATACAAGGGTTGCTCCAGAAGATAAAAACGATGAATTGATGGATATTGGTGATGGCCCCAAATATATGAGATTGCTGCAGAGAATAGCGAACAGAGAAGTCACTACTTTATTCATTGATTTAGATGATATTGCCGAATATGAAAGAACCGCCCTAGTTAATGGCACTAATGTTGGTAGAAAATCTTTAGTACAAAATATCATAGATAATACTTATCACTACATCGAACTGTTTTCCAAAGAAGCTGACAGACTGATGCCTGAACCAAATAAAGACATTGATTATCAAGATAGTGTCATTGATTTAATTTTACATCAACGTCAACAGAAGAATCAACTAATTGCAAATCAAAGAAGAGAAGAATTCGAAAATAATGGATTGGCGGGTGATGAAAATCATGAGATGGAAGACGAAGAATTGAATGCAGATGAATTTCCAAGTAGGTTAACTCGTCGTTATAATTTATATTTTAGACCTTTAACAAGAACTTATGGTAAACAAGCTTTCAAGCCATTATCAGTTAGAGAAGTTAAAGGTTCATATGTTGGTCAGTTAATCACAGTAAGAGGTATGATTACAAGGGTTTCAGACGTTAAACCTTCTATTGTTGTGAATGCTTTAACTTGTGATCAGTGTGGTAGTGAAGTTTTCCAAGAAGTTAATTCTAAAACTTTCACACCATTAAGTCAATGTACTTCAAGAAGATGTATTGAAAATAAGTCAAGAGGTAAATTATTTTCATCAACCAGAGCGTCAAAATTCTCAGCGTTTCAAGAAATTAAACTACAAGAACTGGCCACTCAAGTTCCTGTTGGTCATATTCCAAGAACTATTACAATTCATGCAAGTGGTGATTTGGTTAGATCAATGGATCCCGGTGATATGGTTGATGTTACTGGTATTTTTTTGCCGTCTCCATATACTGGGTTCAAAGCTTTAAAAGCTGGTTTATTAACAGAAACATATTTAGAGACCCAATGTGTTAGACAACATAAGAAAAAATATGACATAAGTTTGATTGATGAAGATGTTGAAGAATCAATTGAGAGAATTAGACGAGAAGGTGATATTTATAATAGATTAGCTCAATCAATAGCACCAGAAATTTTTGGTCATGAAGATGTCAAAAAGGCTTTATTATTATTATTAGTTGGTGGTGTCGATAAAAAAATAGGTGATGGTATGAAAATTAGAGGTGATATCAATGTTTGTTTGATGGGTGATCCAGGGGTTGCCAAATCTCAATTATTAAAAACGATATCTAAAATCTCTCCAAGGGGTGTTTATACAACAGGTAGAGGTTCCTCAGGGGTTGGTTTAACCGCAGCTGTTATGAAAGATCCAGTTACTGATGAAATGGTTCTAGAAGGTGGTGCTTTAGTTTTAGCAGATAATGGTATTTGCTGTATTGATGAATTTGATAAGATGGATGAAACTGATAGAACTGCAATTCACGAGGTTATGGAACAACAAACAATTTCTATTTCAAAAGCTGGTATTAATACAACATTGAATGCAAGATCTTCAATTTTAGCAGCCGCAAATCCTTTATATGGTAGGTTTAAAACAAATATTTCACCTTTAGACAATATTAATTTACCAGCTGCTTTATTATCTAGATTTGATATTCTTTTTTTGATTTTAGATAAACCAAATCAAGATGATGATGAAAGATTAGCTCAACACGTTGCTTATGTTCACATGCACAATGAACATCCAAAAATGGATTTCGACCCATTAGATCCTAATATGATTAGAAATTATATAACAAAGGCCAAAAGTTATAGACCTATTGTACCTCAAGAAGTTGGTGATTATGTTGTTAGTTCATATATTAAAATTAGACAAGAATCAAAACATAGAGTTAAAAATGATCCAAGTACATCATTTGGTCAAGCTACCCCAAGAACTCTATTAGGTATATTAAGAATGGCACAAGCATTAGCAAGATTGAGGTTTGATGAAGTAGTTTTGAATGAAGATGTTGATGAAGCACTAAGACTAATTGAAGTAGCAAGAAGTTCATTTTCAAAAGATAGTGAGAGAAAAGTTGATGATTCTCCAACAACAAGAATATATCAAATTATTCAAGGTATGGCATTGAGAGATGGTACAAGAAAGAACGAATTAAATTTAGAATCCATTAAAGATCATGTTATCTCCAAAGGTTATACCGATCCTCAGTTAAAAGAATGCTTGAGATCATACACAGAATTAGGAATTTGGTTAGAATTAGAAGACGAAGGAACTTTACAATTCTTACATGAAGGTGATGAAGACACTTTTATGCGTGGTTAATTTTAGATTTCTAATTTTGTTTCTTTTAATTCTTCAAATTTACTCTAATGAATGCAAAATGGTTTAAATGTCTTATATTTTTTTGATTTTTAGTTGTGGTTCTGTTTATATGTTGTTTCATTTCTTCTTAGATTTGTATAATTAGTGATACTGTATTCTATTCTTTTAAGTTCCAAAGTGTTGTTGTATTTTTTTTTCTTGTACATACTGAAAATATAATTACACAGCCTTTTTTTCACATTAAATCTTATCAACTTTGGTACCGCTTTTCAATTTCGAATAGCTGCTGAAGTCCACAGTACATAACAAGTTCCAAAAGTAACCAAGTACAATTTAATACCTTGAAAATCCCCAATTACGAAGGAAATTGAAGATCTAGGCCTCCAAATTGTCGTCATTAATTAAAGGCAGAGGCAGTGCGAAAAAAGATCAATAAAAGCTACTATAATATAAATACAATCAGAAGCTGGAGTAGCAAAAGTGAGTTGTTGGTTGGATAGAAATTGAATGGATAAACAAAATACTCTATTGAAATGTCAAATAAAAGCAACACAATCATCATATCTGATTTGACAAGAGACGAATGCATAACTCTTCCAAAACTAATTAAATCAGAAATAATACAAAACTTTGGTGAAGACAGCATTGAACATTGGTCTGAGTTGTTTGGATTATCGAGATTAGTTATCGTTCTTAAAAGTGAAATACTAGCATTCGAAGTCATTGCATTGCTGAGCAAAATTCATCCATCTATTAAAATTTATATAAGTGAGCCAATATTACCTAGACATAAGTCGTTTAGTTTAGAGACCCCAATGACAACAGAACATCATCTATACGATGAGCCAAAACCAATATATTCAGAAAAAGATCACTTGGAAGAATCTATTACAAATAAAGTAATATTCCAGCCATTGAGTCTAGATATAAATAATCATAATACATCAAATACAAACACATCACCACCAAGATCGCCAACAATTGTTTTAGACTTTGATCAGTAAAAAGAGAGTCAAACAATAGTGTAAAGTCATTATGTTTTATTTAATACATTATTTGTTATTTATTTGAAGTAGTGGGACTATTTACATGAGTATCGGTATGAAATTATAGGATTTCGGCCTTGATTGGAGTTAATTCAATATCTTTTGTAGCATCAACTGGTGTAATGTTACCATCTTTTTCATAATGAGCTTTAAAGAAGGCATAATGTAAAATGATATCTTCAATATTTCTCATTCTTGGATCATTGGCAAAATCAGGATCAATGAAGAAGAAAACTGGCATATCAACCTCTTCACCTGCTGCCAATCTTTGTTCTTCAAAACAGAAACACTGAATTTTATTGAAATATGGTGAGGCCTCACCTGGTGTAATTGAATAAGTAGCCATACCAACAATATCTTTATCTGAATTATTTCTAGCTTTGAAAAACGCAAGAGCAGTTTCACCTGGTAGAACATGAACTTCTCTTTGTTGTGGAACAAATCTCCATGGTAAAATATCAGAAACTTCAGAAGTAAAAGAAACACGAATTCTTTTATCCATATCAACTGGAACTAATTTATCATTAGTAAATTTCTTCTTATCAGTGACTGGTCTACCACCAAACCCTGTTCTAGCACATAATGTTCTATATAAGACAACAGCAGCATAAGCAAGACCTAAGAAAAGAATGCAAACACTTAAAGAATAATTGATTGTAGTTTGATCTTTATATCTTCTAGTTTTAGCGTAATGTAACTCACGTAACCCAGCAATTTCTTCTCGAGTTAGATCATTTAATGAAGATGAGTTAGTTACTGGTTTCTTATCATTACTTGGTGTTGTGGATTGTCTAAGTATAAATGAAGTTGAAAAATGCTTGATAAATAATGGGCCGTTAATGGTGGATCTGGGATTACTTTTTGAGAGTATAGAGACTTGTCTAGACACATTTCTAGACACAGGTCTCGTAAGAAAAGGACCTCGTAGTGCTAATCTGATGGCAAACATTCCAATAAATCTCCTTGGATGAGTTCTAAATTCTCAACTCTTTTCGTTTAGAATGAAATAAATTCATTCCATATTCCGTCCCAAGATGAGTTCCGAGGGCATTCACCGTTTTTCTCCACAGATTTTTTTTCCTTCAATTTTTACTAAACAAACAGTACAGAGTACAGAGAGTACAGATCCTTCAAAAGATTTAGACAGATATTATTCTATTGTTTATGGAAAGACGAGGCTTTAATCTCTAACTGGCACTGACACTGTATTATATACGCATTTCAATTCACATCATACTAAAACATCAAAATATAAAATATGTTAAGTCTACCATTAGAATCACAGGAATCTTCAACACAAGATCAAAAAGACCCTAGTGTGGTGGGGGTAGGTGAACTTCCTGTTCAGGAATCTTCAGAATCTGGAACTTCAGTCAAAGAGAAACCAAAAAGAAAGAGAAAGAAGGCGGTTATTGCTTGTGTTTATTGTCGTCGTTCTCATATGATTTGTGATGATGTTCGTCCTTGTTCACGTTGCATAAAAAGAAATATTGGCCATTTATGTCATGATGAACCTGCTAGCCAAAGACAAAAACAAAAGTTAGAGATCAAGAACTTGAGATCGGCGGAAGAGCAACAGATTTCAGATTCAAATTTAAATCCTGTACTACCACACACTTCAGCACCCATCTCCATTCAACAACAACAAGTTAATGCAACCGTTCAGGATCCTTTACAAGTTGAAAACGTTCCTCAACATTTGCAACCCTTCGATGACCCAACTCAACAGCCTCTACCTCCAAAATCTTCAAACATTAATAACAACAGTAATACTTCCAATAGAAACATGATGGACCCTTTTTTAAATTTCAATCAACAACCTTTTTTCTTTTCTGAACATGCTGGTTCTGAGTTTAGTTCATTAAATGAGTTTTTATCAGTTTTAGACGACCCCGAGTTAATCAGTGGAGAGAACATCACAAATAATAACATCACCAATCAAAACCAAAATCAACAACAAAATCAATTACAAAATTCTCATTCCTTGACCAATTTATCATTGGGAAACTTTTCCGTATTCACATCACCAAATATCTCATACACTAACTTACAGCAATTTCAAAATAATCAACCACAGCAACAATTGAGTAATTCAACAACCATGCGTGCTAATAACCAACAACATCACCAACAACCGCATCATCAAAATAATCAAATACACCCAAATCATCAACAACAAAACTTACAAAATAGATCACAACCAACGGTATCAGATTCAGCAAGAGACAAATTCTTCTTAACAGCAGCAGATCCGTCTACTGAAATTTCACCAGAAGAACGATTAAAACAAGTCATTAATGCAAAACTAGAAGCTGGTTTATTACATCCTTATAACTATGCTAAAGGTTATGCCAGGTTGCAAGTATACATTGACAATTACATGAATCAAGTATCAAAACAAAGAATTTTAAAACCTTTATCAATATTCAGACCTGCATTCAGAGCTATTGCAAGAACTTTGAAAGATGTAGATTTGATCTTGGTTGAAGAGAATTTCGAAAGAATGTTATTAGATTATGATAGGGTATTCACATCCATGGCAATTCCTGCTTGTCTGTGGAGACGTACTGGTGAGATATATCGTGGTAATAAAGAATTTGCTTCTTTAGTTGAAGTTAGTGCAGATGATTTAAGAGATGGAAAATTAGCAATTTATGAACTAATGAGTGAAGAAAGCGCAGTCAATTTTTGGGAAAAATATGGTGCAATTGCATTTGATAAAGGCCAGAAAGCTGTATTAACAAGTTGTAATTTAAGAACAAGAGATGGTAGAAAACGTAAAACATGTTGTTTTAGTTTCACTATAAGAAGAGATAGATATAACATTCCAAGTTGTATCGTTGGAAATTTCATACCAATTAACCCTTGATTAGACACAATTCCTTATACTTAGGACAAGTTAAAATATAAATTTTGTATTCGCATATAAAGTGATTTATGTAGATTTAAACACCAACTGGAAATTGGATACATTTTTGAAATTCATCTGATGTGCGTGCGACTTTTTCCTTTAAAAATAAACTATCTGAAACATCAACAAAACAAACAAAAGTTATTTTTTTAGATAAAATGTTTCTTCAATCATACTTAATTAGTCTTCAGTCAATTGATACACCACAATTTTCAAGATGGTTCAGATATCACAATTCCTTCAAGAGATGAAGACAGACAGAGAGACACAACCACCAACCGAAGATCTTGACAACGTAATCATTTCAGATGAAATAGTATATTTACTACCAGAAGACGTTACAATGGCCTTACTCCTGAATGATGAATTATATTCAGCTAACGATCCTGAATATTATGCATCTAGTAAAGATGGGAAGTTTGTTTTATTCAATTTTATCAAAGTTGAGATTATTCTAAAAGAAGCTGAAAATGATCTTAAATCAACACAAGATCGTGAAACTGCTTTATTGAAATCAGCCGGTGATTTAATCGAGATTAAGGATAAAAACTGGTGGATATCTAAGCAAATTGAGTATCTTTGAACTTTAGAAATCTTTTAGAGGAATTGTTTATTTAGGAATTCATATAATTCATGAACTACAAATACCTAGAATAAACCACATAGAATATTATTCAGAGACTTTAAAAATATATTTCAGGGCTTTTGCCAGCCATATACACATGTGTATAAGTACTCAAACGTGCAAAAGTTTGTTTACTTTCTTAATTCTCAATTATACTAAATTATATTCTAAAAAAAACTATAGAATTACTTCTCTTCTGAGACTCTACTCATTCTGACACTGCTTGATTTTGGTGTACTCAAAAACTTGTGATTTGTGAGTGTTTTTTTTTCTTTCTCTTTTTATTAAATTCCATGCAACTTATAAAAACCTCTCTTTTGGTATTCTGTTCGTTCTAAAACTTTTTATTTTGACAATGTTCAACTTGAATTGTCCTTTGGGTGTGTACAAAACATTTAATTAGCATCGATTCAGTCTTGCCAGAGAGTTTCGAAGGAATTATCTGATTCTTGGAGTAAAGTGTGATATGGCAAACAATAAGTAAAATTGCCCTTAAAAACCCTCTCGGTCGCCAAGTTGGTTTAAGGCGCAAGACTGTAATGTTTAAACACAAAGTAATCTTGAGATCGGGCGTTCGACTCGCCCCCGGGAGATTTAATTTTTTTGAAATTTTTTTATTACAATCAGATCTAAGATGAAATTTTATCTCCAATATATGAACTATATGAATCTCGAGTCTCGACTCTCTGAAACCACTAACCAGTTCTTTCCGGAAGAATTGTCTCTACCTAATCTTTTTTTCTATTGATTTATATCAAATTATTGAAATACTGTAGTCATTTTTTTTGTGCTTCCATTTATGTAATCTTTTCCAAGGTCCAAGGTCCAAGGTACAAGGTACAAGATACAGTCTACTATAATCTTCAAAAGAAACATGGTTCAATCAATCATTGCCCCTTCTATTTTAGCTTCAGATTTCGCTAACTTAGGTTGTGAATGTCATAAAGTTTTGAATGCAGGAGCCAATTGGCTTCATATTGATGTTATGGATGGACATTTTGTCCCTAATATTACATTAGGTGTTCCAATTGTTGATAGTTTGAGAAAAGCAGTTCCAAGAGGTGATGGTATCACAAAGCCAAAAGCATTTTTTGACTGTCATATGATGGTTGCAGAACCTGAAAAGTGGGTCGAAGAATTTGCTAAAGTTGGAGCTGATCAATTTACCTTCCACTATGAAGCAACTGAAGATCCTTTAGGTTTAGTTAAACTAATCAAGTCATTCAACATTAGGGCTGCTTGTGCTATCAAACCAGGTACTCCTGTTGATGTTTTATTTGAATTAGCTCCATATTTAGATATGGCTTTAGTTATGACAGTTGAACCAGGTTTTGGTGGTCAAAAATTTATGGTTGAAATGATGCCAAAAGTTGAAATTTTAAGAGAAAAATTTCCAAAATTAGATATCCAAGTTGATGGTGGATTAGGTAAAGGAACCATTCCTCACGCTGCTAAAGCAGGCGCAAATGTTATTGTTGCTGGTACTTCTGTTTTCACTGCTCCAGATCCAGCTGAAATTATTAAATTTTTAAGAGATCAAGTTGATGACAACTTAAAAGAAAAAGGTCTATTAACAACTGAATAACTAGAAACGTATACAAACGTTTACATACAGTCGAATGATTATACTAAAATATGAATCTATATATATTCAAATATCTATTAATATACTAAAATGCAAACATTGTAGTCTTTTATAAATAGTTGTTATAATGAAAAAAGAATGAAGACAAACGAAGTGGATTAATATAACGCACAAAAATCAAGAACTAATATACAATAGATGAGGTTCCTCTTTCCTCTAGCTTTTTTAATAAATCTAAACAAATGTTTGAGAACCTAGAGTAGTACCTTCAGATGAAGTTTGAACCACAAAAGCACCTTCAGAAGCAGCTTTTAAGACAGAAAATAAAGCTTCTTTAACACTGTCAATCCTGGATTGTTTTTTGACCTTTCTAGATGAAGTTTTTTCTTCATCAACATCCATATGTTCAACATTAAGACCAGCTTCAATTAAAACTTTATTTTCTGAAGCTATTCTTTGTGCAATATGTCTTTTATTTCTTTCAATTTTTTGCAATCTTTTCTTTGATAAAAATAAGTTGGTGATACGATTAGTTGGTTTAGCACCATTATAAAGAGCAACTGCAGTTGATTGAGGTTTACCAGAGACTGATAAAGCTGAACTTCTTGGTGGAGCAGGTAAAATACCGTTTCTGATTCTAGCTTGTTTCTTTTTAGAAGCAATAAGGTTTTTCTTATTACGGTTGATACTTAATTTCGGTTTATTGATAGAGTTCTTTGAAGGCATTATGAATAAATAGCTTATAAAGTCTTAATTTGTATATGACTGTAGCTCATCACTTGAAATTTTTTTTCTTATATAAATGTGCATTTACCAAAAAATCGCGAAAGGTGGTGTCTGTACCAACTAGTAAGATATTTAGCAAACTAGCTGTTTTCGGGAGACAGAACTCGTCCTTGTTAGCTCAGTTGGTAGAGCGTTCGGCTTTTACAGTCAAACTAAGGAATTGAATTTCATTAGCGGAAGTTAACCGAAATGTCGGGGGTTCGAGCCCCCCATGAGGAGTTCTATTATTATTTTTGCCTTAGTTCTTAACTTTTTTAGACTAGATTCTTTTGTTATCATTTATCCAAGGACCCACTTAACTTTCCCTATAAGCTGTGCGTGTGGGACCTGGTGTGGCATTTGCTACCGTTTAGTGTTTGCACATGGTATTTATTAACGGTAGTCCTGCTTGCCAACTTGTGTTGCTAGTACTTGATTCTAAGACTAAATCCGCCTTCTCATGAATCGACTAGGTAGAACGAGGATGTCAGTTGTTCAAAAATTGTTATTTCAATTTGCTTGATTAATGATTATGATTTATACTGTACAGTGTATACAGGGTCCAGTTTTAGTATCCTCTAAATTTGTCTGATTTCTTTTGTATCTGGTAATACAATGTAGGAGATGTATACTGTCAGTCCATATGCACAATAGAAAACTCAAACCTGAAGTTCTTCAGCGGTACCAAACTCCAAATTAAAAACAGTTCAGTTGGAGTTGTAACATATGCAGCATTCACTTCATAGAATTAGAATCTCAGGCTACGGTTTGTTTTCTTTTCTGAGACACATTCTTTGGATCATCAAACTTCTTTGAATCATTTAAAGTGCAGAATAAGTATTTTATTCTGTGGTAAAACTTCCCTAATGTCTACAAAATATATGAGACGCATATTACTTTCAAGTTACACTCTACAAAAAAATAACGATCAACGAAAGTCAATTATCATGAACTCTAAATGACTAACATCAAACATGTACAGTTCAATAGAATGGTACAGAAGCACCGTCACCACGAAAATCTGAACCACCTGAATAAATCAAAGGATCAACAGACTCTTTTTTAATGACTTGACCTCTACCAAACAATCTTCTTGAATAACCTTTTAGAACATTAACTTCATGCCCCAATTTTCTTAAACCTTCAACAACTTCATCATCAATACCTTCTTCAATATTAACTACTGTAACTGATCTACTAACTGGACCATTTGATCCATGACCTTTATCAGTATGACCTAAATCTTTATGAGGAGTTAAAGAAATTCTTGGTGCATCTAAAGATTCCTGAGGATCAAATCCAAATAATAATAAATTTAAGTAGACTTGAACATGAGCCTGTGGTTGATTGAATCCACCTTGAATACCATAACTTGCGTATAATTCTTCTTTATCATCAGATAACGGAGTTGTGATCATACCAGGGATAATGGTATGATAAGATCTTTTATTGCCTTCTAAAACATTCTTACTATTTGGTTGTAAGCTGAAATTAGCACCTCTATTTTGTAAAAAAAAACCTCTTTCAGGAACTAAAATACCACTACCAAAATTATGGAAAACAGAATTGATGAAACTTGCAGCATTACCGTCTTTATCAGTGACTGTGAAATAAACAGTATCTGAATGGAAATTTTCATTTGGTAATTCACCAACTTGTAAATCTTCATTGTTTAAAACTGTTTCAGGACTGAAGGATTCTGATCTTTGATTGAAGTATATTTCTGATGATAATAGCTTTAAAATTGATTCATTATCATCAATATTATATTTTTTCAATAAATGTTCATGATCACTGACGTATTCTTCAGAATCTTTGAATGATAATTTTAAAGTTTCAATTATTAAATGTAAATATTCAACTGAATTATGCTTTAAGTCATTTAGTTTGATTTTTTTAGCATCAGCTAATGCTTTAATCAATCCTAGTGTTAATAGTGCAATTATACCTGATCCATTTGGTGGAATCTCCCATAACTTTTTCCCTAAGAATTCAAAATTAATAGGTTTAACAAAAGTGGAGGTATGGTCCTTCAAATCTGATAATTCTAGAAGACCACCTCTTGACTTAACCTCATCTATTATAGATTTGGCAACATCACCTTCATAAAAGCCTTTTTTACCCTCTTTTGCAATTTTTCTTAAAGTTGAAGCCAAGTAAGTATTTTTCAATAATTGACCTTTCTTTGGTGCAGTAAAGCCTGCATTTGGTAAGAACAGTTTCAATTCATTTTGTTTGAACATATCAGATTGTTTAGCGTTAACCCTTCTCAGTGTTTCTTCGGATTCTTCATATAAGGTTGCACTTAGCTCAGAAATTGGATAACCATTTTCTGCCAAACTAATAGCAGGGTTTAGAATCTCTTCAAATGAAACATTTTTAGAACCCCATTCTTCAACACTATCGTACCATGCAGCAACACCACCTGGAACATTAACCGCATGAACAGATTCGGTGCTCAATCTATTATGAACAATATCATCCTTTTGACTTAAAATAAAATCAAGTGACAGTTTTTTAGCTGATCTACCACAACCATTCAAGCCATAAACTTTTTTATCTTTATTGTCGTAATAAATAATGAATGCATCACCACCTAAATCAGTTGATGCTGTTTCAGTGACCCCTAAAGCAGCGGCGACAGCAACAGCAGCATCAATGGCATTACCACCTTTTTCTAGGATTTTGATACCTGCAGCATTAGCTAATGGTTGAGTTGATGATACAATTCCCTTTGTTGAATAAACTGTAGATCTTCTTGAAGCAAATTTTGGTTCTGGCATGATTTCTATTTATTATAATTGAAGTTGAGTTCAATTGATCAAAATGGGTGGAGTATCAATGGATTTAAATAGTTGTAGATGAGTAACAAATAAATGTCCTTTTATCCAATCCCCACGAAATGAAAATTCATGCATGAAATTAAAGCCATTCGAAAATCACACTTAAGCTGAACAGAGTCACACCCTCGATATTCAGTAGAACAATGACACCAAAGCCTTCAAATACAGGAAGATTCATAGTAGGGCTCATAGGTGCTGCAATTGGTGGGTATATCACCTACTATATGACTTCAGATTTCAAATTGATCAAGTATGAACCTGTTTCTCCTGTCAATGAAGATGGCAGCAAAAGAAAATTCAAAGTCTCATTTAGACCAATGGAACCACTAGAGATTAAAAAAGAAGCTATTGAAAGAATACAGAAGGAGATAGCATTGGCTAAATTGAGTGAAGATCAGAAAACATTTGATAAACAGGAAGTTGAACAGATCATTCAAGATCCAACCACATGAAGATATCCCTTGTTATATACAAACACAATATTACTATTTATTATATGCGACTCCGAATAGTATACTGTAACTACAAATCATGTTTTTAGTAACTATAGAAAACACATTAAATTAACAAAAGAATAAAAGGATAAAAGAGCCAAATTACCCAAAAGCCAAATTAAAATAAAAAACCATCCACCAACTGATAGCTGAGATTGAATAAGCTAAATCTATAAACTATAAAACTTCCAAAATCTTTCTTTCTTTAAAAAATCAAAGTCAAATTTTAAATAATATATACAAAACTTTGAAAACTTTCAGATAATAACAACAAAATCTATATTTATATAATCATCATCATGCAAACCAGATTCTAATTGACACTCACAAGTATTCACCACATCTAGAAAAAAAAACTTATCCAATCCTTACTATTCAACTAACTTCAAATTATAAAAACTCATTTGATTTAGGCTTGAGGTTCAGCTTCAGCAGCAGCTTCAGAGTTTTTAGCTTCTTGGTAAGTTTGAAGAGCTTCTGAAAAATGTTGTTGGAATAAATCTTCATTAGCTAAAGTTTCTAAAATTTCATTGTTTGGTAAATCTAACAACATACCAGTGATTTTAGAGGCAAATTCAGAATCGACAGATGGACCAGTAGAAACGACTTTACCATATAATTGATCACCTAAGACTCTTTTTTGTTCTTCTTCTGGTAAGTTTGGTAAGTCTTGAGCTAATTGAGCAATGTTGATACCTTGTTGTTGAGGAAATTCATCACGATTGTTTCTTTGTCTGTTTTGACCTCTGTTGTTGAAATAACCACGTTGGTTTCTACCTTGGAATTCTTGGAATGGAGGCATACCGTAGATTGGTTGACCATTTGGAATTGGTCTGTTTGGCCATTGTTGATGACCTGGAACTGGTCTTGGAACTAAGAATTGACCGTTTGGAATTGGACCTCTAGCACCTGGTGGTAAGAAACCTGGTTGTTGACCATTGAAGTATAATGGTTGCATGAATTGACCTGGAGCACCTTGAGCTAAAGCAGCTTGTTGTTGTTGCAATCTTTGGTTTTTGTTGAAGATTTGTAATTGTAAATGAGATCTTCTGGCTTCTTTTGGTTGGGCTAAAGCAACGTATAATGGTTTGTCTAATAACATAGAACCATTCATTTCAGCAATAGCTTTGTTAGCTTCTTCAGGAGAAGAGAATGAAACAAAACCAAAACCTTTAGATTTACCATTTTCATCAGTCATAACTTTAACTGAAGCAATGGTACCGAAAGATTGAAATTCTTCTCTTAATTTAGCATCATCGATAGCTTCATTTAAGTTTTTGATGTATAAGTTAACACCTTGAGATTTCATCAAGTTTTCTAATCTAGCACTTTCATGTTGAGCTTTTAATTCTTCTAATCTTTCAGTTTTCTTTTGAGCTCTACCAAGGTATAATTTTTTACCAGCTAATTCGTGATCATTTAAAGCTTCAATAGCTTTAACAGCATCTTCGTGTTTTTCAAAGTTAACAAAAGCGAAACCTTTTGATTTACCTTCAGCATCTACTTCTAATTTTAATGAAGTGATTTCACCTTGAGATTTGAATAAAGCAGCTAAATCTTCTTCAGTAACTTCAGGATCAATGTTTTTAACGTAAACGTTAGTGAAGTAATTTAGGATTTTGTCAGATTTTGAAGCTCTATCCTGTCTAGAGATATGAGGACCAACGAAAACTTCACGACCGTTTAATAACATACCGTTGATGTTTTCAATAGCAGCTTTAGCACTTTCTTCTTCTTCGTAATGAACGAAACCAAAACCTTTTGAATTTCCGTTTTCATCTAAAGCAACTTTTGATGATAAAATGGTACCAAAAGCAGAGAAAGTATCATGTAAAGATTTATTATCAATAGCAGGATCCAAGTTTTTGATAAAAATGTTACCTTGTTGAGATTTTCTCAAGGATGGGTTTCTTTGAGACCACATGATTCTAATTGGTTGACCTTTAACTGGGGCATAGTTTAATTCTTCTAAAGCCCTTTCAGCATCTTTGGCATTTTGGAAGTTGACGTAACCATAACCTAAAGAGCCTTTAGCAATAATATCACGACAGACGTGGACAGAGACTAATTCACCAATGGCGGAGAAGACTTCGAATAAAACTGCTTCAGTAACAGATGGTGCCAATTCACCAACGTATAAAGAGGCAGCTGGGTTTTCAACAGAAGTTTTTTTTTCTTCAGTTGATTCTTCGTCAGAAGAAGGATGTACTAAATTGCTATCTGAAATAGTAGTAGCTTCTAATTGTTGTTCAATACCTTCAATAGACATAGTGGAATTTTTTTTTATTGTTTTTTTTTTTTAATTTTTTTGGGTTTTTTTTAATGTGTAACTAAAGTAGTTTTTTTCTTTTGTGATATCGACGGTGGACTTAAACAAGAATGACTCGAGCAAGAACAGTGAATAACAAGAAAATTTTGTTTTAGTTTTATAGAGAATAACGACAAAAGTTGTTGATTTTAAACTAAAATATGAAGCAATTTTTTTTTCCAAAAATTTTTTCCTCTTCGCGAAACGAAACAAAACAATTTTGTTTCCCGAACCAATTCTGACCATCGCTTCTAACGGAAGTAGAAATGTCAATCAAAATCGAGTAAAAATGGGTAAATTATGAGTTAATGGCAGTACACTTTGATACTAGGATCTATAGAGCACTCTCTAGAATCAGTGTGTTCTTATTTAAGATCATTTTTACTAAGTTTTTCATTCTGTCCAATCAGATCGCAGAGATTTGTCAATTGAGTTCCGGGTAATCCTCATCTACGGTTCTGAGCCTCGGCGGAAGTTTTTTTCTCTTCAAAGAACAACAACAAAAAAAAAATAAAAAAAAAAATTTGAAATATTTTTCACGTTCATTTATCATCCTCATTCAAAAATGGCTAAAGGTAAAGACGAAGGTGGTCATAACACCCGTATTGCAATTGTCTCAGAAGACAGATGTAAACCAAAGAAATGTCGTCAAGAATGTAAAAAATCTTGTCCTGTTGTCAAAACTGGTAAATTATGTATTGAAGTCACACCAACGAGTAAAATTGCATTCATTTCAGAAAATTTATGTATCGGTTGTGGTATTTGTGTTAAAAGATGTCCATTTGGTGCTATTAACATCATTAACTTACCAACTAATTTAGAAAAGGAAACTACTCATAGATATTCTGCTAATTCTTTCAAATTGCATAGATTACCAACTCCAAGACCAGGTCAAGTTTTAGGTTTGGTTGGTACTAATGGTATTGGTAAATCAACTGCATTGAAAATTTTAGCAGGTAAACAAAAACCAAATCTGGGTAGATATGATGATCCACCAGATTGGGAAGAAATTTTAAAACATTTCAGAGGTTCTGAGTTACAAAATTACCTAACTAAAGTTTTAGAAGATGATATTAAAGCAATTATTAAACCTCAGTATGTTGATAACATTCCAAGAGCCATCAAAGGACCAGAAAAAAAAGTTGGTCAATTGTTAAAACAAAGATTAGAAAGAAAAGATTCGATTAAAGAAATTTGTGATGTTTTAGAACTAAATAATATTTTAAAAAGAGACGTTGAAGCTTTATCAGGTGGTGAATTACAAAGATTTGCCTTAGGTATTACCTGTGTCCAAGATGCTCAAGTTTATATGTTTGATGAACCTTCTTCATATTTAGATATTAAGCAACGTTTAAATGCTGCTTATATCATCAGATCCTTATTACATTTAGATTCCTATGTTATTTGTGTTGAACACGATTTATCAGTTTTAGATTATTTATCAGATTTTGTTTGTATCTTATACGGTGTGCCTTCAGTTTATGGTGTTGTTACATTACCAGCATCAGTTAGAGAAGGTATTAATATGTTTTTAGAAGGTCATATTGTTTCTGAAAATTTAAGATTTAGAACTGAATCTTTGCAATTTAGATTAAGTGAAGCCAACGATGTTTTAGAATTGGATGCTTCAAGATATTATACTTATCCAACAATGACAAGAACTCAAGGTGATTTCAAATTACATGTTACTCAAGGTGAATTTTCAGATTCTGAAATCATTGTTATGATGGGTGAAAATGGTACTGGTAAAACTACTTTCTGTAAATTATTAGCTGGTGCAATTTCAGCTGATAACAATTTACAAATTCCAAAACTTAACATTTCAATGAAACCTCAAAAAATTGCACCAAGATTCCCAGGTACAGTTAGACAATTATTCTTTAAAAGAATTAAAGGTCAATTCTTAAATCCACAATTCCAAACTGATGTTTGTAAACCATTAAAAATTGATGATGTCATTGATCAAGAAGTTCAGAATTTATCAGGTGGTGAATTACAAAGAGTTGCTATCACATTAGCGTTAGGTGCTGCTGCTGATATCTATTTAATTGATGAACCTTCAGCTTACTTAGATTCTGAACAACGTATTATTTGTTCAAAAGTTATTAGAAGATTTATTTTGCATTCTAAGAAAACAGCATTTATCGTTGAACATGATTTCATTATGGCTACTTATTTGGCTGATAGGGTCATTGTCTTTGAAGGTCAACCGTCTAAAGAAGCATATGCAAGAGAACCTGAATCATTATTAACAGGTTGTAATAAGTTCTTAAAAAACTTAAATGTTACATTTAGAAGAGATCCACATTCTTTCAGACCAAGAATTAATAAACTAGATTCTCAAATGGATAAAGAACAAAAATCTTCAGGAAATTATTTCTTCTTGGAATCAAACGCCTTATAAGAAGGGCGTTTTCATTAGTTGTCATTATGTTTATGATTTTTCAAAATTTGATCATTTTAGTTATTATAGATCATCAAATCTTGAGATTTTTTTCGCATTTTTAGTTTTAATCATTAATTATTTATTATGGGGGTTGATTTTCTTGTTGATATACTGATATATGTATCGTTAATAATGTTTTAGTTTTTTTTTTGTTTTCAAATATTAGTCAATTGAATTTCATTATATTCATTTCAGAATTTAGAAAAAGTTTTTGGTTTATTTTTATACTTTGTCCAATTTGCTGCTTTATTTTACTCTTTTTATTAGTTTTTTTATAGTTATTTTGTATACTAGAAGTTTCTGTGTGAATTATAATAGAAAAAATCTTTTTTTGAAACAATAATTGTATAAGTGAGTAGTTTATTGATTTTATTTCACTTATTATTATGTATAAATCGGTACAGAAAATGGAAAGAAAGATATAAATTAGTTGTTGAAAATAACAAGAACAAAATATACACATCAGGGCATTTGTATTTTACTTCATGACACAAGACACTCCATTATGGATCCTAGGGTATGGATCTCTTATCTTCAAACCACCACCACATGCATCAACACCAATCCCTGGTTTAATCAAAGGTTATGTTCGTCGTTTTTGGCAAAGCTCTTCAGATCATAGAGGTACACCAGATAATAAAGGAAGAGTTGTCACTTTGATTGCACATGAGCAAGTGCTATCAAACGCTAAAATGCTGGAGAACGTTATGCATTATAGAAGTAGTAATGAAGGTGAGAACAATGAGGGTATGGATTTAATCGAAGATCATCTAACTGTCCAATGCTGTGTTTATTACATATCACCAGATAAGGCTAAAGAAGTCAAGGAATATTTAGATATAAGGGAGCAAGATGGATATACACTGCATACTGTCTCATTTCTCATCAATTCGAAGGATTTGAAAGCAAGTATAGGTGGTCATCCTCATCCTCATTCACAACATTTGAAACCACCTGTCAATGAATTAGATCCAGAGATACTGAACCATTTAGAGAAGTTACCAGTGAATGAGCATGGCCAGTCAGTGTTAAAATGTCAAGTGTACATTGGAACAATAGACAATGAGAGTTTCATTGGGCCTGAAGACACTAAAGAAACAGCAAAGATTATAAGTAAAAGTGTTGGTCCAAGTGGTGAGAATAGAGAATACCTTGAGAAACTTGTTTTTTCACTAAGAGAATTGGGAGAAGAAGATCAGTATTTGGAGGAGTTGTTGAAATGTGTTGAGTCTATCCAGAGTGATTAGAATAGTAATCAAGGGTCTTTGACATATCCAAAGAGTCTCACTATCATGATTATCAATGTAGTGCTCTTAGTTTCCTAACTCGGGCATAATTAACGTTCTCTTCTTTTTTTTTAGTGTCTACTTATTAGCGTAAAAATGACTCGTATAAAAAGATAGAAGAATTCACCTAATTTCATCAGGTTTCATTGATTTGTACATTCATGATCTCAGAGAAGGCCTCCACTGTCCTGGGAACTCTAGGAACAGTATGTTGGTGTATTCAACTAATACCTCAGATCATTCAGAATTTTCGTCGTAAAAACTGTGAAGGTCTACCTCCATTAATGATGTTTTTATGGGCAGCTTGCGGTATTCCATTTGCTATTTATTTCATATCAACAAGAGCTAATATGGCTGTTCAGATTCAACCATGTCTTTTCATGTTTTTCTGTACAGTTGCGTGGGTTCAGACATTATATTATCCACCTGTTGAAATGAGACGTTTGAAGATTTTGATGATTGCTGGTTCTTTTGTTATTTGTGCAGTTGCATTAGACGTTGGGTTCATATTATGGTTAAGAAGGTTGTATGACGAGGGTACGTCATGGCCTACGTTGATTTTTGGTATTTTAGCTTCGATTTTATTAGCATTAGGTCTAATTCCACCATATTTTGAATTATGGAAAAGACAAGGTCGAGTCGTGGGGATTAACTTCTTGTTTTTGTTTGTTGATTTTATGGGTGCATTTTTATCAATGCTGAGTGTTGTTGTTGGGAATATGGATGTAATGGGAATTGCATTATATTCTGTTTGTATGTTATTAGAAATTGGTATTTTCTCATCTCATGCCATTTGGTTCTTAAGAATTGGAAGAAAGATGACTAAGGAAGAAAGAAATAGAAGACCTGAAGATGAAGATAAGGAGGATCTTGAAATAGATGACATTAGTGGTATAAGTCATGGTGAAGTGGGAAGCGATAGTAGTGAAGTTGTTAAGCAAGAGGAATTGGTTTTTGATGCTAAATCTGGAGTTAAATAAGGAAGGGGGTTGCTTTTTTTACGTTACTTGTTTTATGTTTATATTCTTTTATTCGTTCATACTTCTTTTTGTGGTTTATATCATTTAATCAATACATTTTTAATAGAAAGAATTGAATAAAGAAGTAGTATAATTAATACCCGAAATATTTCAAAAAAGTTATCTTCAGATCAATTGCAAACTGAACCACTTCCATCTTTATAGATTTCACCATGTCAGAGACCCTCACTTTATACTCATTATCACATCAACTATACACGGATCTAGTATCAGCCACAACTCATGATCTACTAGTAGAGACACTTCTTAATGAACTCATCACAAGACAAGAATATGGTCAATTCCAACAACAACCAACACCATCTCCAGTCCCAACTCCATTTTCACAACAAAATCTCCTTAGCATCAATGGTAATACAAGTAACGGTACCAGTAATCAGAATAGTGCACAGGGAAGTCGTCAACCTACACCTGGAATAGAATTACAATCGAGACAGAAGTGGGTTGTTGGCGTAGCTGGGAGAGACGTATTTGGACAGGAAAAAGTACCAGACAGCTCACGGTACTTCACATGTGTTTCTTGTAGTAGAAGGATAGCAGGAAATAGATTCGCTCAGCATATAGACAGATGTTTAGGTGGAAGAGTAAGGAAATGAGTGGATTTCCCTTTCTTTTAACGTGATGATGTAATACAGAAATTAATATTTAAGTCCTTTCACCTTTTTGTATTGAATTCACTCCCCATAAATTGTAAAAGAATATTGAAATGTCAGAGCTGACTGATTATTTGGCTTCATCATTGATTTCATTACAAAAAGACACAAATACAAAGCAAAAATTGGATCTAACAACAAATTTTATAAATGATTTAGAATCAATTCTAAATGATGAAGACAATGAAATTGATCCTTCAAGAATTATATCAATTCAGAAAACATGGAAAGAATCAACTCAAAATTCCTTGAAGAAAACGAATACAGAACTAGTCAAGTTTGGTAAGGCCTTAACACCTTTAGATGAATGGTCTTTATCAGATGCTTATCTATATCACATTGATAAAAATGGTAAAAATAAGAAAATTATTGATAATCTAATAAAACTACATTTAATAAGAAATGGGAACGTTACCGTGTTTTCAAATGACATTGATCTTCAATTGTTAAAGAAATTCAATGTAATGAATTCAATTGAGAAAGATATATTGAATGGAGATTTGACTTCTGCAATCAATTGGTGTCAAATTAATTTACCCTCACAATCTGATGTTCTATTCTTACTACATCAAGCTCAATTCAGCCAACTACTCAATAAAAGCACTGTTGAAGCTTTCAAGTATGCTAGTGACAAGTTTCCTCAATTTACCACTTTAACTACATTACCATCAGTGAGTAAATTGATATCATGCCTATTATTCACATCAGAAGGGCAAGAAAACCTCACATCAACTCCAAATGTGGATCTATCACAAATATCCAAGATATTTACTCAATCATTTTCCAAAAAACTAGGGTTCCCAACAACATCAACATTAGAAACAATTCTAGTATCATCACATCTTGCATTACCAACAGTGATAAAATTCACAAACATTCAACGTCAGAGACGTCTTAATTGGTCAACGACAGATGAATTACCCTTCGAAATCAAATTACCTGAATCGTTGAAGTTTCATGCAGTTTTCATATGTCCTGTAAGTAAAGAAGAAACAGGATCAAAGGACAATGAAGCATATGGATTGCCTTGTGGTCACATCCTTTCGAAGATCAGTTTAGAAAGGTTGAGTGGTAAAAGTGGTGGCTCTTCCAGTAGAGTGTATGGAACCGATGGAAGGTTTAAATGTCCGTATTGTCCAAATATTGCAAGTATGAATGAATGTCGTGAAGTTAGATTCTATCGTCTGTGATGAAGGATAATTGGAATATGGATTTTAACGAGCATGAAGTTGTGCTGTTTCCAGATTGGTGTTTAATAATTTGGAAATGTGGATGTGGTTTGGGAGAACATCATGGTCAAGGGTTAAGCGAGGGGTTGTATACTTAATTATATAGGTGTTTAATGGGCAAAGGTTAATTTTAATTTGATGATATTAATATTTCAATCTGTTGTAAGAACCTTTGGTGTTGATTGTGTCGATTGGTTTTTCTACCACATAATCACTAGACACAATAAAATACGATGAAGGTTTTATTTCAAGTAAAATAACTAGGCTGTTTTCTTACAGCATCGTACTATGTATAGTGTAAATATGTTGCTACACTCTATTTTGTGATTTAACAAACGTCAAATTATCTAGATATGAAACTCTTGAATCATTTGCCAATCTCGTTAAACAAGTTGTTCGGATTTAATAAATTTAGATCCACTCTTTTTCACAACACAATGTACAATATAACCAATCAACCAGATATAGCACCATGAACCAATACGTGACACTGGTATCCTCCGACAATTTCCGCTTTCACATTACAAAAGAAGCAGCAGAAGTGTCAATAACGCTGAAAAACATCCTAAATTCAAACTTTAAAGAATCTTCAGATAACGTTATTAAATTAGGTGAAATCAATGGGAATTTAATGAATAAAATAGTGGAATATTTATATTATAATTTGAAATATAAAGATGCCGTTGATGTCCCTGAATTTGAAATCCCCACTGAGATGTCATTGGAACTGCTTGTTGCTAGTGATTATTTGGCTGTTTAAAAAGATGGACTAGAATCTTTATGTTAGATAGTTTATGGTACACTTTAAGTATTGAAAGCATCTAAATACAATATGTGTTCTATATACATCTATATAAGGTATGAATAAATAATAAATAAATAAAATAAATAACAAACAATCATCTCAACAATCCATTCAAATCTAACACTTCTTCGTTCAATTTAACCTTATAATACTCAATTTCATTCAATGAAGGCCAACTAAATTTCCCCAAAAACTCATCGTCATTATTTACTTCTCTATTTTCATAGAAAGCCTTCTTCTTCTCATGAACTAAATGGTTCACCGCATGATGACGAATCATCTCACCATGATTATATGGTAAGGAAGCTAAGATCATTGTTAACGTTTTCCTATTAGGCACAAACTGAATATGTTCCCAAAATGGTAACACCTCGGCAAGTTCTTCATCATATTGACATCTTGCACATAAAATGATATAATAACGCCAAAGTGTATTACTTGGTTTCAAAATTGGCGATATGGTTAATGATTCTGATAATTTTTGTTGTGTTATAAAATATTTTCTAAATTCATGAACTGCTATTTGAGGGGAAAATCTAACTGATCCATCTATTTCTTCCCATTCTAACTTTGGTTGTGATATTGCAGCTATTATCAATGATTCGATGTATAGCTCACCAGGAGTTGATGTCGGTCCATTTTTGAGATAATGAATGTAATTATTGTAAGCATTTTGTGGGTTTAGTTTTGATTCAGCTAGTAATACTTTTCCAATTATAGAAGTTGAAGGGTTAGATAAATGACTGAATATGTACCTTGCAAATGAAACATTGGAACTGAATATTTTGGTGTATGAATCATCATGATATCGTGTTTTGGGTTTATTGTATAGCTTTTGAATAATGATTCCAACTGATTTATTATCAAAATAGTTATTCTCACCATCAAATGTTTTTAGTATCGCTTCGACTGATCTTAAAGATTCATGTAATTTGCTTTGTTCATGTTTAAAGAATGTATCTTTCGAATATTTCTTAAACAGATGTTTGATGTTTTTAGTTTTCAGTATTTTGGTATCAAATTGTTTCAATTTCTCAAGGAAACAACTCCATATTTTGAATGTCATTTGGTTCCTATTTAATAATGAATCAATAATTTTGATAATGTGACTAGCTGAATCAGTTAATGAAATTTCCAAAATATAGAATAATTCTTTCTCTTTCTTGTTTTTCAATTCATGTCTTTCAATAGAATTGAAAATTTGTAATGATCTGTCTTGCGATACATTTAATATAGAAAGGCTTAACGATAATTTTCCTAATTGATTCAATTGTTGGTTCTGCTTTAACATCTCTTCATATATGAGCTTCTCAGTTTCAATCAATTTATAGATAAATTGTTTATTATTTTCATTGAATTGAAATGATGAATATGAAGAATCTGATATCAAATTTATCAATTGATTGTTCTGCAGTTCGGATAATTTCATTTTTGAGTTAGCTTGCTGTATGAATGGCATCAGTTGTTCAATATCAAACATTTTAATACAATGAACGATGTTTCCTAATGTACTTAATGAGATTGGTTCTTGAGATTGAAATGAGTTGAAGACTTCAATCATTAAATAAACTTCCTCAGAAGATTTGGGAACCCTTCGTAATATATCATCTTTAATGAAAAAGGGGACTTTATATGATCCACAGATTGATAGATATGATTCAGTTATATTTGAAGCACTAATACATTTAATCCACTGTTCTATGTCATGAAAATCATATTCTTTTGAATGAGATAATGCTATCAGTATTTTCTTGATTATCGAAATTGATTTTGAGTTGTAATCAAACTGATTCAGCCACAATTTTTCATCTCCACTAGAGTATAAACTAATTAGTCTTTGAACATTTGAAAACAAATCGATCTGTTTCTTCCTTCTTGAAATTCTATGTTTGAGAAACCCATAATAGTTTAGCCTTTTTTCCATGAAGCCTAGTATATCTTCTGATAAAAGTTTATTACAATAAATATGCAAAAAATGGAGTAATAATACAAACAATGATTCTACCTCTTTATCACCACTTTTTTCAGTTTTACCATATGTGTATTTTCTATCAGCTTCTGAGAAGAATTGGTCTTCAACAACTTGATAGAATTGTTCCAATGTAATCAGTGAAGTGTTACAGTCGAATGACTTAGTAAATATGGATTTTTCTTTTTGTAAAAGTGCAAAATCAATATATGGGATCTCATCTGTCCTTGATCTGTGAATTTGAGATTGAGTCAGGTTCCTCAGTTTGAGGCCTCTTTTAAATAACAAAGAGTAAGGAGTTCTAAAACCTGAGATTCCCAGCGAATATCTCAAACTCCTGAGACC
Source organism: Phaffomyces orbus (assembly GCA_003708145.3). Taxonomy (NCBI): domain Eukaryota; kingdom Fungi; phylum Ascomycota; class Saccharomycetes; order Phaffomycetales; family Phaffomycetaceae; genus Phaffomyces; species Phaffomyces orbus. The sequence continues at coordinate 154,391 of PPNK03000020.1, forward strand.
TCTTGGGTGCATTTAATGTCAATATTTCACTGATATAATGATCCCTCTTGTTTATAAATTGTGGAGGTCTTCGAATTTGAATAATTCGCGGTTTTTTATGTGTCAAAATCATGAAAGTTTTTTATGATGGCAAACTAAATCTAGTTGGATTCTATATGATTTATTATGCCATTGCCCAATGAGTATCGTGGCTTAATGAAGGATGCTCTCACTGGGAGTAGTAAAGATGCTACCAAAAGGCCACTGAAAAGAAGGAAAAAGAACAGAAAACAGGATATTGTTGAAGTTGATTCATCTGAGAGAAGCTCTACCACAACACCAATTCCACATGATATTCACATTGTTGACTCTGACTTAGATTTAGACAAGTCTGAACAAAAGGAAAACATTACTGTTAATTTGCAGAAAACTCCACAACCCAAAGAGATTATGAATTTAGAGATAGTAGATGTTGATGACGGAGATACGACCAATTTTTTTGATGATGATGATGATGATGATGATGATGATGATGATGATGATGATGATGATGATGATGATGATGATGATGATGATGATGATGATGATGATGATGA
>PPNK03000021.1:0-144094 GCA_003708145.3 Phaffomyces orbus
TTCTTCTTGATCCAGATTCTTTCTTCTAATATTTTCTAGAACCTTCTAGCCAGGTCCTCGTTTTTCTGGAACCTTCGACCACCTTTTCCTTCGGCTTCTGCGGCGGTCTTAATAATGATCTTCTAAATCATACCATTACAACAATATCAGACAAATGTTCGATTTATTGTGATATTTATCATAGAAGTCATGAAACATTAACTTCAAATTTTCATTTAACGTTAGGTAAAGATCCTATGTTTTATAATATTGTTCAATGTTGATGATAAGATTACCTTCATTTGGTTCATTTGGATGATGGTTATAATGGGTATTGTTTAGATGAGTTGAAATTTGGTGGTTTCGTTTCAACAAAATTGGCAGTAACGTTTTCTGGTTGTTCAACTTCACCATAACTTTTGGTAGTTAGTTCATAAGCTTGTAATAACTCTCTCAAGTTTTCATTATTTTCAATTTAGAAAATCAACAAGGCCACGTATTACAACTGGTGAAAGAAAATACAATGACCTAATGTAAGAGAAAGAAGAAATTATTACGAAACAGACAATGTTGCATGTTGCAGCTTTTTCTTCAAGCTATTAATATAAATATTGGATGTGTATGTTAAAATTAAAACGTTTGATGTTGATAATTGTGCTGGATGGGAATAGAACCGGTATTGAGCTTTGAGAATGATTGTTAACTCATCTATGATAGTACCGTACTGGTAGTAAGAATAATATAAGAATAATACCTCTTGAATCTCTAAGCAAGCGTATAACATTGTTATGAAAATGCGGTGGATTTGATATCAGGAGCATTTTTTATGATTATAAAAGAGATATCTCTTGAATAAACAACTAAGGTGGAAATATCGTCTGTCTGTGCCCCTAATTGTATAGTACTGTCAGAGCCTCTGATTCGTATAAGAGTTGAACAGTTAAAACTCAAGAATCAAGAATCAAAGAGTCAACTTATATTCTTTTTATGATTCAATTGGGAGGTGTTATCTACAAACGTACCTGGAGTTTCATATGATTCAACATTCGCAAATGTGTGGTGATTCGTGAATGTCTGTTGATCCCTATTTGCGTATATGTAATAGGGACCAACAAATATCGGTACTTTTTTCACCCAGTGACTCAAATAGACAAACTATTTTCAAAGCCAAGAGCTATTTTCTTGAAAATCCCCCAAAGGCCAGCCACTTGATCTTCATAAGGGAACAGAAAGGATCAAGTGAATGATGATTTTACAGGTAAATATTGGGTACATTGTCCTCGAAAACATTGTTTCAACATACAAAATTACAAATCAAATACTGGATTGAAATCGTCTACAGAATATTCTGTTTCAATCAATTTTTTTTTTCAGAAGACAGTTAGTTTGACAAGATCATATTTGTGGAGAAAAGGATTGATTCAAATGATTCAAATAAATTTCTTTATAAGTTCACTCAAGTTTACTAGGTATCATTCCTTCGATATGGTTTAGTTACATAAAGTACTTTTCAATTCATACAATGGATCCACCATCTTATGTTTCACATAATAGAGACAAACTGCCAGGATACAAACCCTCTTTAAACACTTTCGATATAGTGTCATGGAAAAAAGAACTTCAATCTCCATTTAAAATGGCCAATGACAGAAGTTGGAATCTATCAATTGCAGAAGTCAATTCAACTCAGTTGAACATTTATGAAATTGTTAATCTAAATCAAATAGAAGGTTGCTTGAAAGAAATCCTTGAAAACAGACCCATTAAACAAAAGAATCGTTATTCGAATAATCACTTGATCCAATTTTTGTATGAAGGCTCCCCATCATCAATCCCGTTTGAGCTCATCAAACCATATATAGGGAAGCTGAGAAAATCATACACACTTCAAGGGGCTAACATTGGTTCCGCTATTGATTACCACAAAAGAAACTACACTCTTAGATTAAGATGTGAGATCAATCAATTTTTGTTTAGTTTTCTTAGTTTAAAACGTTTTGTCACTTTTTTTACTGATATAAAGTTTTGCTCAGAATTAGCTTTACCAATAGATGATAGAGATGATTCAAACGCCTTCAGAACTGTTCCATTGGAGATTTCAAGATTCAGGGTGGAAAATTTTGAAACATTTTATAATTCTTTATCAAAAAATGAACCACATGAAAATCAAACAAGATTTAGAAGAAACACTATCGATAGAAGTTTTGAGATTTTAGTTAATAACAATAATGAAGTACTGAGGCGCTCAAAGTCACAAAAATTCACTTATAGTACAGAAGACAATTACATTGATGAGCATTTAATATTTTCTTTAACTTGCATTAAAAAATTAGAATCTACGAATGGATGGAAAGGTGAGATTGTGTTTTCTGGTGATTTTGAGAGTTCTAATCTATCTCAATTCAAATTAAACTCAGAATATTCTTCTAATAAATTCGTTATTGACATTGAGAAGTTTGATCGATTTAGAAAAATTGTGTCTGCAAGAAAGAAAAAAGACTTCCAAAATAATTGTAAAAAATTTAAAATGGTCGGGTGTAAATTCGTTGAAGAATATGATGTTAATGAGGAATAGAAATGGGATAATAAAGTATATTTGTGGAAATATTAATGCTGGGTTTTATAGTGCTAATGGAGTAATGATTTTGAAATTTAGTTCATTGTTATCAATGCTTTCATAACTAAGATAGTCAACATACCATTTGAATAAACGTTTTTCATTACCAACTATACCAACAGCTTCATTATATAAATTCATCACATCACTTCTAGTGCAACATTCACTTAGTGATGCATTTAACAAAATAATCCAATATTTCGAGTTCTTAAATTTGATATCCTCTTTAAAACTTAGCAAAAATTCAAGTCTTCCTTCCAGTTCAATGAAATTAGTTGTTATATATTCCATAATCACCAATGAAGATTCAGCTGATAAGTGGTTTTTGATCAAATCTTGCAAAAACAATTTGAAAGTTTCTGAATTTTTACTATTTGTGATATTTTCAATTTTAATGAATTCTAACAAAACCTGATGATTAATGTCTTTGTTTTTATTATCCTGTAATATCAAATGTATCATATCTTTTGCTTTAATGACATTATTTAGGAATAATTGTATTTTGATTAACTTTATTTGAACATTAACAATATTAGCCTTACTAAGGAATAATAAAGATTTGGTTAAAACGGTTTTTGCGTCTTGAATATTATTTCTTGTTAAATAAAAGTCTGCGTATTTTAGCCAAAATTGAGGATAATCTTGAAGGGGTACTAAAGCTCTATTAAACAATTGTTCGCATTGTTTATAAGTACCATTTTTTTCAATGTATGAAAGATATTTTTCCCAGTTAGATAATTCTTGATAAGATTTTAATAAATTAGGAACATAATATTCTAGTTTAATATTTTTTTCGAATTGGTACAGCTCATATGATTTGTACTGAGTTGTAATGTAAGAATCTGTGAAAAATTTCTTGAGCTTTGATCTAATATCATGAAAATCTAATTTTGAGGTAATTGAGGTACTTGACTCAATTTTGAGTTTCTTCGTGATTTCTTGTTCACTAACGAAGTTCAGCAAAGTGTTTTTTGACAAATCATCTATTTCTTGGAATAAAATCTTGAAAAAATAAGAGTAATTCAATATTGGTATAGAGGAAACTTTTTTTAAAATATTGAAATAATAGGTTGATTTTCCTTTATGAGAATACTCAAATTCCAAGAAATCTTTCCAAAATTCGTAACTGTGATAGTGCAATCCAATACTTTTTTCAGCACGTCTGTAGTAAGATTTAAGAGTTGAATAGTTCAATTCGACTTCTTGCAGTAATTTTAAATAATTTAACCAAATGATATTTGAATAAGGGACAATTTCTAGTGAGCGCTCGAATATTGCCCTAGCTCTATCTGTGTAACCTAATTTGAATTCTTTCATTGCATAATTGACCCAGTATTGTTCTAAAAAAGGAAATTTAAGAAGAAATTGATCATTTGTTATTCTAAATAGTTCCAAAGTTGACTCAGGTGTAACTTTCGATAAACCTTTAGATGAAAATGTCACTAGATTCTCCCAATTTTCGTAATCGTCAGAATTATTGGCCACCAGAAGAGATAATTTAGACCATTGGTCATCGAATGCCTCAGTCATTGTAGTCCTAACGGTCTATAATTCTCTTGACTAGTATTTATCCCATATGTTTTCATTTTTTTTCAAAAATGTTTTCGCACAAATACACAAACCTTACACTAACAAGATACAAACTTACAATAACTTAGGAGTCATGACAAACGTATATTCGATACATTTCTAAGTGGGAATAAAACATTATTAACATGTGCCCTACTCAATCATGAATGTTCAGTGCCAATATCACTTGAAATTACTGTTATTTATGATTTCATCAGATAAGCCAATCACAGAATAGAATAGAATTTCATTAAATTAGCTTCTTTTATAATAAGGAAAGAAAGACATCTTCATGAATCTTCATGACCAATCAGAAAATTGTATCTAATATTAGGAAGAAACTAGTGTGCTTTTTCTTATAGTTAGGAGAGCCCAACTTTTCATCAGTAGTAAACTCATCAAAATTGAGGGTCTCCATCTACAAGTTATCACCTCATGGTGAGAGGAAACCAACTTGAGTGTAAACGATTATAATTTTGAAATATCAAAACAATTGTCTTTTCATTATTTTCATTTTTAGTTGTATTTCAAATTAGAGCCAAATTAGAGCCATCACTCAAGCTACAGCCTACTACCGCCTACTACAGCTAAAGCCTACGTACACCAATTTCTTCCATGGGAAAACTGTAGATCTTATATAATTTTGTTACACATTCCACGTTACAGATCTATACTATTTGTATCTTACATCTAATTTAAACATTGAAATAAGAAGATATCTCTGTTTTTAAAACTGAAACTCTCTCAGACTGTACAATGTTAACAAGGCCATGTCGTCCCAGCAAATTGAGTTCATCCTTAAGATCTTTTCTCATTGGTAGTTGACGCTAAGAATTGTAATGCTCACTCAATTTCTTCAAAGCATTTGAATTCAATTTATTGTGAATGTGACTAATTGTGAACACTAAATAACGAATCCAGATGGATAGAATAATATGAGCAGAATTATACAGAGTATGAGCAGTTTAAAATGAGTCACGAGTCATGGAATCTCTGCTTGACTCACACTCACATGGTCCCGACTCTCTAGTCTCTAGACTCTCATACACAAACTCTTCAGCGGCTAGCCTTCCGCAACTAGCCGATTATATTTGAAACTAGATACCCCGCTTTGTGCTCCAAAGAATAAACAGCTGTTTTATGCTTCTGGGCGGGTTTTTAGTGAGTCACAGCAATTTCCTCCGGTAGGAAACTCCACCTAGATTACATAACACTCTCCCTTGAAATTACATAATACCCCTGAACCGGAGAGTTGATTCAATGACAGACTCCACTTCAAAAAAAAGTTTTTCACTTGACTCATTAATACTTAACTCTACACTTATACTTTTTGTACTTATATTCTCCATTTATACCTTTATTATAAGTTTTAACTATGTTCAAACCATCAATAATAAAAATGGCGTCCAACAAATCAATCCCTCCTGTAATTCTACAATATAAAAACTTACTAAAAGATCCATCAACTAAATATAAACCATTCAAGCCAATTGGTTTAAAAAATAGATCATGGCCAGACAATTATATTCAAAAAGCTCCAAGATGGTTATCAACTGATTTAAGAGATGGTAACCAATCTTTACCTGATCCAATGTCAGTTGAAGAAAAAAAGGAATATTTTCATAAACTAGTCGAAATTGGTTTCAAAGAAATTGAAGTTAGTTTCCCATCTGCTTCACAAACTGATTTTGATTTCACAAGATATGCCGTTGAAAACGCTCCTGATGATGTTGGTATTCAAGTCTTAGTTCAATCTAGAGAACATTTAATCAGAAGAACCATTGAATCTGTTACTGGTGCTAAAAGGGCTACTATTCATGTTTATTTAGCAACTTCTGATTTATTTAGAGACGTTGTTTTCAACATGTCACAAGAGGAAGCTATTGAAAAAGCTGTTTGGGCCACTAAACTAGTTAGATCTTTAACAAAGGATGATCCAACGCAACAAGGAACTAAATGGACTTATCAATTCTCACCAGAATGTTTTAGTGACACTCCGCCTGAATTTGCTTTACAAATCTGTGAAGCTGTTAAAGCTGCTTGGGAACCAACAGTCGAATTACCAATTATTTTCAACTTACCATCAACAGTTGAAGTTGCATCTCCAAATATCTATGCTGATCAAATCGAACATTTCCATAAAAATATTTCTGAACGTGAAAAAGTTTGTATTTCAACACATTGTCATAATGATCGTGGTTGTGGTGTTGCTGCATCTGAGTTAGGTGTTATGGCTGGTGCTGATAGAGTTGAAGGTTGTTTATTTGGTAACGGTGAACGTACTGGTAACGTTGATTTAGTCACTGTTGGTTTGAATTTATATACACAAGGTGTCTCTCCAGAATTAGACTTCTCCAACTTAGAAGAAATTATCGAAATTGTTGAAAAATGTAATAAAATCCCTGTTCATCCAAGAGCTCCATATGGTGGTGAATTAGTCGTCAGTGCTTTCAGTGGTTCCCATCAAGATGCCATCAAGAAAGGTTTCGAAGTTCAAAATAGAAGAAGAAAAGAAGGTGATACTTTATGGAGAATCCCATACTTACCATTAGATCCAAAAGATATTGGAAGAGATTATGAGGCTGTCATTAGAGTCAACTCTCAATCTGGTAAAGGTGGTGCTGCTTGGGTTATCTTAAGATCATTAGGTTTAGATCTACCAAGATCATTACAAATCCAATTCTCTACTAAAATTCAAAATGAAGCTGATCTATTAGGTCGTGAATTAAAAGTTGAAGAAATCATCAAATTATTTAAGAAATTATATAACTTCAATAATGAGGGTTTATTACAATTACAAAATTTTGATATCTTGAAAGATGTTAACAATAAAGATTTAAGATTATTCAAAGGTGAAATTTCAATCAATGGTGAAATTTTTGAGTTGAACGGTGAAGGTAATGGTCCAATCTCTTCATTCTTAGATTCATTATCCAACTTATTCAACTTAAAATTTGAAGTCAAATCATATAACGAACATTCTATTGGTTCAGGTTCTCAAACAAAGGCTGCTACATTCATTAACATAGGCTTCCTAGACTCAAATACCAATGAAGAAGCCAGTAAATGGGGTGTTGGTATCAATGAAGATGTTTCACTTGCCTCATTAACTGCCATTTTATCAACTGTCAATTCTTTGGTCAATGAAGGTCAAATCAATTTACAAGAAACTATCGAAAGAGTCAAATCTAACTGATTATGTATATATTTAAATTATTATTAAATTATTCTTATTACTCCAATATATCAGAATGTAACTATGAGAGAGAGTATCAATTGTTTATGTAATAATTGATTGAATAAAATTTTTTTAATTTTCGTCGAAGAATCAAAACAAATATATTCTCTTCAATAAAAAGGTTCATCCATAAAGTAGATCCTTGTGCCATTGTTGCTTTCCTCTAGAATAGTCTTAGCTTTTTAAAATTACACTAGTCCTCATAACTTGCTTTTGATAGTTGATATCTTTGTCCTTGGTACTTATTATTGATCGAATTATTTGGCGTTTCTTGTTGATTCTTAATCCCCATATTTACCAATATAGATTTTTATTGGCTCATTGTTCAATACCTCATCAATCACAGTTAATCATTGACATCGAAAGTTGTTAACTGGATTTGTTATTGGTTATTGATACCATTTATTGAGAGTACTCCTTGTTCATATCAGTTATTTGTTTACAATATATTTGAGTATCGTGAGACTGTTGATCTGATCTATTCATTCATTTGTTATTTACTGATACACTGATAAACACTCTCTGATTCAAAGAAACACGCTATTTGATATACCTCGACACGATGGCTATTGAGTATGATGAAGAAATCCTTCATAACCCAGAGTTATATGGATTAAGAAGATCTGGTAGAAGTGTAACTACAACTCATCAAATTGATCAAGATGAATCTGAATCAGATTTCAGTGACGATGATGACTCATATGATGAAAAGCCTGCAAAAAAGAAAAGAAAGCAATCAAATAAAACAATCATTGAATTAGATGATGATGAAGATGATGATGAAATTTCAGAATCTGATTCTGATGAAGAGTTTGGTGTGACTAAATCCAAAAAGAAATTTGGTGCTAAGAAACGTAAAACCAAGAAGGTAAAACCACTCAAAAATGAAGAAGTTAGATTTTCTTCAAGAAATAGTAAATCTATAAATTATAACGTTGAAACTAATGATGATGACCTATTAGCATCTGATGGTGACGAGTTTGAGGAAGAACAAATATATTACTATACAACATCCGATAATGTCACAATTCAATCAAATGAGGGTATTGATATGGTTGTTACACATGAATTAGAAACACCTGAAGAGAATTATAAAGTCAAAGATTTAGCTCAATGTAAAAAAGATTTCAGATTTTTAATCAAATGGAATGGAAAATCTCATATACATAATACATGGGAATCATATTCAGCTGTTATAAAATTCAAAGGTATCAAAAAAATTGATAATTATATTAAACAATTCATAATTTTGGATTCTGAGATCAGAAACGATTCATTAACAACAAGAGAAGATATAGAGTCAATGGATATTGAAAAAGAAAGAAGATTAGATGAAATTGCTGAATTCAAAAACGTTGAGAGAATTATTGATTCTAAAAGAATTTATGATGATGAATCAAATCAAGAAATTTTGAAATATTTTGTTAAATGGAGAAGACTAAATTACGATGAATCTACATGGGAATCGGCTGATTTAATTGTTCAAATTGCACCACTTGAAGTTAAAAACTTTCAAAAACGATTAAATTCGAAATTGTTATCTCAATTATCCTCAAATTATTCAAGTCAAAGACCAAAGTTTGAAAAACTAGTAACTCAACCGAAATTTATTAAAAATGGTGAACTAAGAGATTTTCAACTGACTGGTTTAAATTGGATGGCCTTCTTATGGTCAAGAAATGAAAATGGTATCTTAGCAGACGAAATGGGTTTAGGTAAAACTGTTCAAACTGTCAGTTTCTTATCTTGGTTAGTTTATGCAAGAAGACAACATGGACCTCATTTAGTCGTTGTTCCTTTATCAACAATTCCTGCATGGCAAGAAACTTTTGAGAAATGGTCTCCAGATTTGAATTGTGTTTATTACTTAGGTAACACTGAAGCAAGAAAAACTATCAGAAATTATGAATTTTACCAAGATCCAAATAAAAAGAAGAACATCAAATTCAATATTTTGTTAACCACTTATGAGTATATCTTAAAAGATTGTGCTGAGTTAAGTTCAATCAAATGGCAGTTTTTAGCTGTTGATGAAGCACATAGATTGAAAAATGCTGAATCTTCCCTATATGAAGCTTTGAACTCTTTTAAAGTTGCAAATAGATTATTAATAACGGGTACTCCATTGCAAAATAACATTAAAGAACTAGCGGCATTAGTTAATTTTTTAATGCCTGGTAAATTCAATATTGATGATGAAATTGATTTTGAAAATCAAGATAAAGAACAAGAAGATTTTATCAAAAACTTACAACAAGATTTAAAACCGTTTATCCTAAGAAGATTGAAAAAAGATGTTGAAAAATCATTACCTTCAAAGACTGAAAGAATCTTAAGAGTTGAATTATCTGATTTACAGACACATTATTATAAAAACATTTTAACTAAAAACTACACTGCTCTAAATTCAGGGAACCCAAATAAAAATCAAGTTTCACTATTAAATGTGATGATTGAATTGAAAAAAGCTTCAAACCATCCTTACTTATTTGATGGAGCTGAAGAGCAAGTTTTGAATAAATTTGGTACCAGTTTGGATGGCAGACATTCAAGAGAAGATATTTTAAGAGGTTTAATTATGTCTTCAGGTAAAATGGTTCTTTTAGATCAATTGTTAACTAGATTGAAAAAAGATGGGCATAGAGTTTTAATCTTCAGTCAAATGGTTAGAATCTTAGACATCTTAGGTGACTATTTATCAATTAAAGGTATCAACTTCCAAAGATTAGACGGTACTGTTCCTTCATCCCAAAGAAGAATTTCCATTGATCATTTTAATGCGCCAGATTCAAATGATTTCGTGTTCTTATTGTCAACAAGAGCAGGTGGGTTAGGTATCAACTTGATGACAGCTGATACTGTTATTATTTTTGATTCTGATTGGAATCCTCAAGCTGATTTACAAGCAATGGCAAGAGCTCACAGAATTGGTCAAAAAAATCATGTTATGGTCTATAGATTTGTCACTAAAAACACAATTGAAGAAAAAGTTTTAGAAAAAGCCAGAAAAAAAATCATTTTAGAATATGCAATTATTTCATTGGGTGTTACATCAAATAATGCTAGTAAGAAAAATGAACCATCAAGTGGAGAACTAAGTGAGATTTTAAAATTTGGTGCAGGTGATATGTTCAAAACAAATGACAATCAAAAGAAGTTAGAAAATTTGAATCTAGATGATGTTCTAAACCACGCCGAAGATCTAGAAACAACTCCAGATTTAGGCGAATCTAACTTAGGTGGTGAAGAATTTTTAAAACAATTTGAAATTACTGATTATAAAGCTGATGTTGAATGGGATGATATTATTCCAAAAGAAGAATTAGCAAAATTGAAAGAACATGAAGAAAAAGTTAATGAAGAAAAACTCTTGAAAGAACAATTCGAGTTATATCAAAGACGTCAAGCTGCTATTAATAGAATGAATGGTCATCACAATGATGATGATGAGGAAGAAGAAGAAGATTATAATGAAGATACAAGAAGATTAAACAAAAGGAAGAAAGCAGAATACAATAAAATTTCAGAAAAGGAAATTAGAGCAATTTACAGATCAATTTTAAAATTAGGTGATTTATCAGACAAATGGGATGAGTTAATTAGTGAAGGAGTTTTACCATCAAATAAAAACCCTGAAGCTTTCAAAAAATCATATGAAGAAATCATTGAAAAATCAAAAGAATTAGTTAAAATTGAAGAAGAGCGTCGTTCTAAAGTTTTGGGTGAGTTAGAAAAAGCTGCACTTCAACATAAAGAAAAAGAAAAAAATTCTCCTGCTTCCTCAAACTCTAAAAATAATCCAATGGCATTGTGGATGTTGAAGAAAAAAGAAAGAAAAGCTATTCTATTCAACTATCAAGGTGTTAAAAATATTAATGCTGAATTAGTCTTATCAAGACCAAAAGATTTAGAAGTTCTAAAAGCATCAGTTGAAAAATTTGATGATCCACTAAAATTCAAATTCACTAAACCTGTTAAACCTGTTCATGGTTGGACTGCAAACTGGACGCAACATGATGATGAAATGTTAATTGTTGGTGTTTTTAAGTATGGTTACGGTTCATGGATTCAAATAAGAGATGATCCATTTTTAGGATTAAGTTCGAAATTATTTTTGACTGAAGTTACCTCTTCCAATGTTAAGAAAGAAGATACTCCTGATGTTAAATCTGAAGATACTCCTAATCCAACCGAAGTTAAATCTGAAGAAGGAGGTGTTAATAATGAAGAACCAAAAGATGGTGAAGCTAAGAAACAAGCTGGTAAAAAATCTCCAGGCTCAGTTCATCTAACAAGACGTGTTGATTTCCTAATATCTTTATTATATGAGCAATTAAACAACAAATCATCAATTCCAAACTCTCCAGCTCCAAACGCTACTAAAGAAGTAAAAAAGAGAACAAGAAAACCCAAATTAGATGGAACTCCTTCCCTTAAACCAGGTCCAAAACCAAAGAACTCAGCTCCTACCTCATCATCATCAACAGCTAACACAACTCCAAAACCAAAAGGAAAACCAGGTCCAAAACCAAAACAAACATCAGATAAAAAGAAGAAAGAAGAAATCATTGTTAATAAGGCAGATGAAGGTTATGAAAGCATGGATGAGACTAAATGTAAAGAAACTTTAAGTCCTATGCGTCATTCTTTGAAAAGATTGCATAAAGGTCCATCCAATTTGGATCGTAAAGAATGGGCTAAATTGCTGAAGAAAGAATTGTTACAAATTGGTGATTTTATTAGTAATATCAAAGAAGACGCTGATGTTGACAAGTTCAAGAAACATTTATGGTATTACACCTCATTGTATTGGCCTGCAAAGGTTAAGAGTAAACAAATTACGTCAATGTATCAGAAATTAAAAGATAGTGGGTCTGAAGAAAATAAATAGAACTGAGAAACTGCCACTTGAAAAAACATGTATTTTAGGTTAAAACTTGAAAATTGTAGTAGAATCCTATTTTTTATCTTTATAATGTCATCTGTACATTCACACACTATCATTATGATATTATTTTCTCTCATAATGAATTTTCTGTTGATATAACTGAAAAAAAAAAAAACTTCCATGAATTCAAATAATTCTTCATAAGCTTCTCAACTTCCACAATTACTTCCACAGACATATTCACAGTGACTGATATACACCAAAAGCAACAATTATATCATAGAAAAGCAGTGCATTGTCTATTATGGAAGTTGGAAAACAAGATATATCCCCCAATGATTCTGATAGATCTGATGATATAATAACAATCCTTCCTCAAGGTCAGGCTAGTACTGGTTCTGATACTTCTATCAGTACGGAAACACCAAATACAGCTGATGTCAATGATGAAGTTGCAAAACAAGAATCTGTTGCCTTCGAAGAAGAAAATACTGACAGTGTTGATGATATTCTTACTGACAATGAAATTCAATTTGAAGCTGATTCAAGTGAAGTTGAGGAGATTCCTAATTTTGAATTCGAAGAAAACAATGAAACAATCATCAGTTCATTGAATATCAAGACTAAAAGAGATTGTGATTCAACTTCAGTCGAATTACCATTAAACAGCATACAACCAATTATAACGGTGTACCCGGCAGAAGAAGAATTTGAAGATCCATATTCGTACATTAATTCATTATATGAGAAATACGGATATGATGATATCACTGCAATAAAGGTCATTCCACCCTCATCATTTGACTTCAACTTCAGTCTAAATTTATCGGAATTGAGCTTCAACACAGTGAAACAATCAAAGTTTGATTCAACGATCAATACGAAAGAAAAATTAAAATTCTATAAAGAGTTATTGAAGTTCCATCACCAGAACAAATCCCCATTAACTAAGCTCCCATCTGTTGATAAAAAAGTTTTAGATTTATATAAACTTGAGACTTCAGTTTCAGAAAAAGGTGGGTTTGAAAAAGTTTGCAAGAAAAAGTTATGGGCTCAAATAGGAAGAGATTTAGGATATACAGGAAGAATAATGACTTCTTTATCATCCTCGTTAAAACTTGCGTATGGTAAATTATTATTACCATTCAAACAATATCAAAACTCCAATGAAAATGAACAAATTGAAATTAATGAAATTCCAAATAATGACAATAAAAGACCGTTAATTTCAAGTAATTTAACTGAAAACAAAAAACCAAAGACAGTCAAGAAAACCACCCCATACATTTATAACTCGAAATATCCATTCAACAGATCTAAAGATGTCCTGAAATCAAAAGGATTTACAACTAACTTTGACTCTTACACAATTGATTATCAAGGTATTACTCATGTTGAAAGCTCCACATATCCTTTTTATGATGCTCTGTTTTGGCATAAAGGTATTGAAGTGTTAGATCATCCATATCCACAACCTGAGGATTTCCAAAGATACAATTTTAAGGAGTTTTATGAAGCTTATCTAAAAAACAGCGAAGATTCAACTTCCAAATCTGACAATGAGTTGATTGATGAATTTTGGCAGAAGATTGGAGAAAACGAAGACTTTAGCGTTGAATCAGCAATTGGGTTGCCAAGTAGCGTTTACGGTTCTGGATTTCCAAATTCATATAACTCAACAAATGTTAAAGAAATTGTTAATCCTTGGAATTTGAATAATCTGCCTCTCAATGACAATGGTTTATTACGATATTTGAACAATGATCATGAATCTATTTCTAAACCAAAATTGAATATAAATAACTTATTCAGTGTTTCTTCATGGGGTGTTGAAGATCATTTTCTATATTTAATGGATTATTTACATCTTGGTGATAATAAAGTGTGGTATTTTATTCAACCTAAAGATCAATCAAAATATGAAGAATTAGTTTTACAAAAATTGAAAGAAAATAATAGTCATGGTGATACCGAAGAAATTGATGATGATTATTTAAAAGAGCCAATCCTAAATGAAATTTTAAATAAGTTTAAGGGACATAATAACCTACTTGAGAGATTAAACCCCACTAACTCTAAGTTTGATAAAATTTATAATCACGATTTAATGAGTTCATCAAATATAAATTCTAATTTATTCATTGAGCCTTCAATCCTGAAAGAGAATAACATTGATGTTTTTTATACAATTCAAAAACCTGGTGAATTTATTATCAAATTTCCCAAAACTTATAGTTCGAACGTCTCATTAGGTTGTTCAATTACTGAAAGTGTTAATTTTGCACCATTGAATTGGTTGAAATTTGGTCCAATTGCAGAAGATTGGTTTCTAAAACATTCAATAATTCCTAATTTTTCATTCTTTAACTTATTAATTAATATTATTGAAGATTCCAAAGATACCAGTTTATTGAAAGAAGTTGATGTCTATTTCACTGATTATGTTGATAAAGAATTGAAAAGAAGACATGAGTTGAAATCGATCATACCGTCCAACTCTTTGAAAACAATAGTCAACAAATTTGATTTTATTTGTGATGATTCTTTGAAAAATGATTTTCCTACCAAGCTAGTTGCAATCAATGGTGCAGATGAATTTATTATTGATTGCGATAATTTTTTAGTTCAGTCAAAAGATAGGGAAACTTGTGATGAATATTTAAAGATCTTTGACAAATTGGAACTTCATATTTATTATTCAGATGATAAGTTGAAAAGCTTACTGAAAGCTTTATCAACATTCTCTCAAACCCCTGGAGATTGGCTGGCAAGATATAAAGAGTTGCTAAACTTGAATGATTCTGAATTTCAAGGTGATAATATTGATGAAAATAATTTCCA
Organism: Phaffomyces orbus; assembly: GCA_003708145.3. Lineage (NCBI taxonomy): Eukaryota > Fungi > Ascomycota > Saccharomycetes > Phaffomycetales > Phaffomycetaceae > Phaffomyces > Phaffomyces orbus. The sequence goes on from PPNK03000021.1 coordinate 15,133, forward strand.
AAAACCAAACTTAAAATCTCTAAAATCATTGTTAGTTGATAGTGAAAGAATTCAAGGTGAAATCAAAGAAGCTAAACTACTATCCAAATACATTGAAAAAGAATCAATTTGGGTTGAAAAATCTCAAGACATATTATCTGTTAAGCAATCTAATAGAACAAGAAATAGAAAGCAACCACCTAATGGTAATGCCAGAAGTTCTGAAAATGTTGCTATTCGAAGAGAGTTATCTTCATTGAAGGATTTAGTTGCAGCTATTGATAGAATTGAGTTTGATACTATTGAATTCCATCAAATAAAGGAACTATTCAATGAGATAATAACTTATGAAAATACTGTCCGAAGTTTTTTAAAGGAAGATCACACTATAGAAGAATTCTATGACATGATTGACCTTGGCAAATCATATGGTATCAAATTAAAATGTATTGATATTTTAGAAAGAATCACATCAAGAGAAGAACTAATTAAAAATTATGAAGAAACCATGAATAATAAGAACGATTTTCAGGATCTTGATGTTTACATTGAGTTATTAAATAAAAGTTACGAAGTTTTAACAGAAGATGACTCTAAAATTATCAATCAGTTGAAAGACCAAGTTAAGATAGGTAAGTATTTCAATTCAAGAATAAATCACGAATGTTCATCAAAGGAAACTCTAGATATACTTAAAATCAATGAAATGTTTGAGATCATTCAACAATATCCGATATCATCAGAAACATACAAATCACTAGTTGAGTTCAAGAATGATTATTCCAATGCCATTGATTTGAAAAATGGAATCATTACTAAAATTAACACCAATGAAATAAAAATGGAACCATTCTTCAAAGAAAGGTTATTGAAAATTAACAATGACTCCTCATTCAATAAAGATATCTATCAAACAAAACTGAAAAATCTCATGGGTGATTCGAAAGACATCAGACCTAAATATTCGGAAGCTAAAGAGATCATTGATAAAACCAAAAAACTTTCGTCTAGTTTACACTCTAATGAACCATTAGATAATCATTTAAGAGCTGTTGAAGATTGGTTAAGAGTTTGTAAAAAACTCTTTGGTAAATCTAATGCACCATTCAATGTTTTAAAAGGACACTTAAAGTTTCTATTAGAAAAGACACAATATTCGTTAAACATTGAAGATATTTATACAGAAAATTTGCCAGAAGATCAACATTTGACGTTCTGTATTTGTCGTCGTCCAGAAAGTGGAGTTATGATTTGTTGTGAAAAATGCAATGAATGGTATCATTGTAAATGTTTGAAATTAGGTAGGGGTAAAACTAAAAACGTTGATAATTTTATTTGTCCAATTTGTGACTATAGAGTTGAATATCCAAAAGAATACAATTCCCCAAAAATCGAAGATTTAGAAAAATTATTAGATGACAGTGTCCTGTTAGCATTATGTCCAGATGAACTCGATTATATTTTATTGATATATCAAAAAAGTTTAGAATTCAAAGAATATCTATCTGAAAAATTCCCAAATGGATTTAGTGAAATTCCAATTGATGAATTGAAATATATATTAAGAAAATTAGAAGGTTCAAGTGTTATGTTATTGAAAGAATATAATGAATTAAGACAACTGATTTTTGAGAAAGATCCATATTGTGAAACACCACCACCATTAATTGAAAACAGTTGTAAAACAAGAAAGAAAAGAAAATTACCTGAAGTTAGAAAAGATGGAGATGAAAGTTCCTCTTTAGTTAATGCAAGTATTGGTGGATCTTCATTGCCACCATTAGGTAATTTTCAAACACAAATGGCTATAGCGTCTATGGCTTTGTCAAATAATAGTCAACAGAATGAAACAGAATCTGAAAAATCACCAACCCCAGATACTAATGTTGTTGAAAGTGATTTTAAAGAAGTTGAAGACGATAAGATCACCGAAAGTAAAGAGATCAACGCTATTGAAGATGAGAATTTCAAAGTTGATAAGGAGGTTAAAATCAATGAAGGTAAAGCTCTGAATATTATTGATGATGAAAAATTCAAGATCAATGAAGGTACAGACGCTAACATTATGAAAGAAGTGAAAAGGGTTGAGAAGGCGAATGTATTTGAAGAGGCTCTGAGTACAGATGTTCAAAGTGCAATCGACCCAAACAAGGAATCTGATAAAGATGAGCAAATGCAGAAATTTCTGAGATAAAAAAACCAGATCCAAAAGAAACCCCAAACAAACACAATCATTTTATAGTTTAGGTACCACATAAATACATTCCACTAGACACTTTTAAATGACTCCGTCCGTAACTCACTAGAGCTCCTTTGAAGAAGAATCGGATTCCTTCTAAAATTGTCGCCATTTCTAATCACCGACGTCCGTAGAAAATTCAAGTGACAGTGAGTGGAGATTTTTTTCATTTAAAATATTTAATCCATCAACACCCACCTTGATTTGATCGACTTTTACTGGAATATATATCACTTCAATGTTTAAACTTGGTATACTTTCTCCTCAGATAGTGAAAGCTCAGCTTACTAGAACTTCAGTTCGTCAATTTCACTACTCAAGAGCTCTAAGAGCTACCGTCAAAGACAACAATCATGGCCATTCTCATACAGAAGGACATAGCTGTAGCCATGATGGTTTAGGTTCTAGAGATGACGCTTTATATTCCGATTTAAACGACCACGACCATATCCATTTAAGAGAATCAGAAACTGAAACTAATGATTCATTTACATTTGGTAAAATTTTAAAACATGATCATGATCATAGCCATGGTCCAAATAAATTATTAGTGTTGGATAGAAAACAATTTTGGGAAAATCCTGGTGTTAGAATCACTTGGGTTGGTTTGTTAATCAATGTTGGTATGGCTACTGGTAAATTTGTTGGTGGTCTTGTTTTCCATTCTCAAGCTTTGATGGCAGATTCAGTTCATGCTATAAGTGATTTAGTTTCTGATTTCTTAACTTTAGGTAGTGTTGGTTTAGCTGCTAGAAAGCCAAACAGTGATTTCCCTCACGGTTATGGTAAAGTTGAAACTGTCGGTTCTTTAGCTGTTAGCTCGATTTTAACAATGGCTGGTTTATCAATTGGTTGGGCTTCTTTAGTTAATATTGTTGGTCCTGTTGTTCCTCATGCTATCATCGATACTTTAAATGCCTATCACATTCATCTATTATCAGCTGGTCATGGTCATTCACACTCTCACGCTGCTGATGTCACAGATGTTAATGCAGCTTGGATTGCAGGTGCTTCAATTGTTGCAAAAGAATGGATTTTCAGAGCTACATCTAAAGTTGCCAAACAAACCAACTCAAAAGTTTTGTTGGCTAACGCATGGCATCACAGAGTTGATTCGTTAACTTCATTAGTTGCTTTAGTTACTATTACTTCAGGTCATTTCTTAGGTATTAGTTCATTAGATGCTATTGGTGGATTAATTGTTTCAGGGTTAGTTATCAAAGCTGGTTTTAAAGGTATGGTTATTGCAACTAATGAACTTATAGATAGATCTGTTCCAAAAACAGATGAAAGATACATCGAGATTGATACCAAATTACATGATTTATTATCAAAGTTATTATCAAATAATAACTCAAAGCAGAAATATCAAGTTAAGGACTTAGTTTTACTTACTTCTGGACCAAACATTCATGCTAAAATCATTCTAGAAGCTCCTCTACAAAGATGGAATAACGTTCTAGACATCAATGAATTCGAAGTTGTTTCCCAACATATTAAAAAACAATTAATTGGTGAAATCAACAACTTAAGACATATCACTATTGAATTTGTTGGTGAAAAGCCAGTTGAGGAAGAAGAAGAAGTTTTCGAAGAAGTTAAAGAGGAATTTAAAGAAGAGTCAACTCAATCACATTCACACGCTGACGGGTCAGTTCATACACATAAGCACTAAGTGTAATAAAACACCAAAAAAAGAGATAAAAACTACATTAGAATTATTAGATTGTGTAATTATTATTACATTAAATTAATATACATCATGTGACAGGAGGATATACTTGTAACGATCAACTATAAGTTATTGACCCAATCGTTTAAACCTGCTCTGTTTCTTGCAATTTCAAAGGCGTAGAATTGAATTCTAACAACGAATATAGTTGTATCTTGGCCGTATTCTTCACTAGATTTGAGTCTTAGTAGAGTACCAAAATTATAATCTTCAATATTATTGAATTTTTCACAGAAAGCTCTCCATCTTTCTTTACCAGTTTTAGATTTCATTTCTTCTTCACTTATTGAAGTAAGAGTGTTTGGATCTTTAAATTCTGGGAAATCAGTTTGAAAAGCCTCATAAATATCATCATCGAATTTGGTTAATTTCAATTTAGAACCGGGAATAGCTCTTAAAAGATTCCAATAAGTCTCAGCTTGGTTGACAGCTTTGACAGCAAACTGTTTTTCAATATCTTCCAAGTTTTCAGCTTGTTCAGGATCGAATGCGGACATGTTATGTTATATAATCAATTAGGAATTAATCAATATCCTCTCTTTCACTTTAGAAACTCATCTCTTTTTATAGAAAATTTAATGAAAAATTTATTGGAAATTCGCGAAGGATCTAGAAAATAAATTTTCTTCTGGAACTCGAACCTGGAACATTTTGAAATTTGCACCTATTTATCAGCATTCACAAAAGAGTTGTTCATCCATTTGAAATTGTAACACATAATTCTGATAATGTAATTGGAAATGAATTTTGGCCGTTTACCAAGTACTTGGTTCCCTAAGTTCATCAAACCAAAACCGCCAAACTTACGAGGTAATTGTAAAGTAGATATGGAAATTCCCTTGAGTTGAGAATGAATGATAAAAAAAAATTGGAGTATTTGACTGTGATATTTTAGACCAAACTTGTTAAATGATGACAGTCTACAGATGTTACGTTACGCGAATGAGTTCGAAGAGTTATATCTTGATTTGAAAAGATTGAATAATCTTCTGGGTATCTAACTGATAATTGAATAAAATAATACTACAAATTATAGTAGATTGTACAATTAGTTTAATATCTACATGTAGACTAAATAATATTCATGTAAAAATTTCTTCTCCGTTACGTTGATGATATCTTCACTACTAGCTATAGAGGTTTAACGACTTCAAACTCTTTTTCGCATGAATATCTTCGAATCACACCTAACTAGAAATTTATCTGTAAAGTAACTGTAATAACTACAATAAGCTTGAATTATTTAGATGTATACTGTGAGATTCAACATCATTTCTAACATTAACTAACAATCGTTCTTCTCATGACAGAAACCCAAAAATGTTAGAGTTTTCTTTAGATGTTCGGATACACTAATAGTCAGACTCAAATTTCAACCCAAGACAAATATTAAATAATTAAAATGACTACAAAAATTGATTAGTTTGGAAATAAATTTAAAGATTGTCGAGTCAATCAATAAATTTACTGCACTTGTGTGCTCATATATTTTTCCAAACATTGAAGAAAAAAAACATGTTGGCCAAACATGTTAAAAAAAAACTCCAACAACTATACAGTTTTATCAGTTTAAGCACCATGGGTAACAACACAACTAAAGAACAAGACGATTTAGTAAACTAATAAACTATCTCACCAAGACTTGATCGCTATCCTCAAAATAGTACCAAGATTTAGATCTAACCTGCTTCACCCCACCCATTATTACCTGTGTATGTAGTATGTACCAACCACCAACTTCATAAAAATTTCAATAATAACACATCAATGATACCAACTTCTTATTACCAAGTTCCAACTAAACCAACCACCATTTAGTAAGATGGAACCACCAAATCAAAAAACCAATAACTTTCCACTCAACAATTTAATCAACCATTCAAACCAACTTCCGATTCAACTTCTATTCAAAATCATCACTCCAGAATCACTTCATTGATAAACAAAAAATTGGAAACAACTATAACTTCAAAAACAAGTCCGATTTAAAAACCAAAAGATATGAGAAATCCATTCAATAACATGATTTGATAACTTCTAGTGCTCATCTTTCCCAACCAACCGAGCAAACTTCGACCTTCATATTAACCGCATCTGAATTCTAACCAGATAGATTTCAATGATGTCTGACGATTAACTAACGAACGGTTCTTAGTAGATCAGTGATTAAGATAGGTTCACAAAAGATACTTACCAACAATGCATGCCATTTAAACTTCATCAACACATTTTCAGGTTCTTCGTCTTCCTTGGTGTTATTATATATAAATTGTAGAAGTGTGAAAGTGAATGTTTTCCCACAATTGATTTATTGTCTTTGTGGTTTCAAAAGTTACACAAAAACAATTACACAGAAACAAAATTTGTGTTAAATGCTATTTATAGAATCAAGTGGTTCCAGATAAATTTCAAAAAGTGGGTTCATTATCAAATATATTATCTTGTATATCTGACCATTTAAATATGACGGAGACAGTCAATAAGCAACAATATCTTGCCCTATTTATACAATATGTGGACTTAAATGAGATCTGCAAGATAAGAATGTGTCAAAATATGCAGTCTTTGCGCTTGGATGTTCAAGTCTCAAATATCTATACAGGACTAATGTCACTATAGTAACCGTCTCAAACCTCAAATTCTTTACAGGTATAGAAACGGGAATTATATCATTCGATCTTACCGACTATGTTATTATTCACTTTTAAATGAAATCTAGCGGCATGACATACTATAAGCACATTATTTTACCTCCCAATTTAGCTCATGACATCTATCTATTGTATCGTATCTCTATGCTGCCCTCACAATCCAAATGTTCATCTATTTTCAATCCTATAAGATACTGGCACAATTGGGTTTGTTTTATTGATAGTACTTTGAATGTGAAGAACCAAGATATGATTCAATAGCTATTAAATAATAAGTGGGTATAATCAAATTGTAATGAACAATCTTTCATTAGTTACTATCAGTTGCAATCACCTAATTCTATTCATATTGACTGTAGCTCTTTTAATTTTGGGTCCAAACAATAAATGAGTCTATAATTATGATAAAATACAGTTCAAGCATCTTTAAATTTAAAGAATGATTATTAAAGTGAAAAACTAGCTCATATTGTAATCATTAAAGAGAAGAAGACATCAACTATCCCTTATATGGTCACAAAGTATCGTCATCTGGAAATATTAAGATCAAGAATACGAGTATAGATTGGTATTTGCAGTTTCAGCTAGCTAGTTTTTGAATAGAAAAATGGATCAACTAGAATAACGCAAGATTATAAAACTTTAAAACAAATAATACAGAAATAAATTTGTCCTTGCTAGAATCTTTTTTTTCTAGAATCTGAACTCGTTTTTTAGTAGATAACCTTCATCTACAACTGTTTGAACAATAAAAGTATCATAAATAGAAAATTTCATAAAAAAGTGAATCATAGAAATGTGACTCAGTTAGTCTCAATGACCTGTAAACTATAAGTTACGATTGATGTACTTATCAGAATCATCTGATGCTTTATTAGCACCTCTTCCACCAATTGCCTCCTCTCTCAAGTTTCCGCGTTGAGATCTAGTTTGGCGACCACTCATACCTTGAGATTCATAGTCATCTTTAGAGTCTCCAAAAGAACCAGATTGTTGTTGGCCTGCCTTGGTCCAGCTCTTTTCAGCACCTTCTTGGTTGAAATCATCTTGGACACCGCCTCTGGTGGCACCCATACCAGCATTAGAAGCTTGGTTTCTGTTAGAAAAATCCATGTCTTCGTCAAGTAAATTACCAGTGGAGTATTCTTGTTGCGAATCTCTTCTAGTACCTTGACCTGATCTAGTTTGACCTTGACCTGATCTGGTTTGGCCTGATTTGGTTTGACCTTGTCTTGACATATCTAATTCATCATCATCTTTACCTGAAAACTTGCTTGTGATTTTATCTTTGAGATCTGAAATTCCTGACATTTTGTAATTGTATACCTATGCTTTCATATTTGACCTTGTTGGAAAATTGAGGATCATTAAGTACTTTTATACCTAATTTTTGTGATATAAATAGCAATGTAAATACGTTGCTACATGTCACACACATGGTGACTTAAATTTGAATAACAAGCTTTAGAAGCATATGCTTGTAATACTTCCAAAAAGAAATAAATTATGGAGTATAAACCAACGGTACACAACTTCATATTCTGGTAAAACGACCTAACTCAATCAGATACCAGAAGTTGATATTTCAATATAAGTAGCTTGCATCCAGTCTCTCTACTAGTAACTATTTGTTAATTTATCGAATTGAATGGAAAACATTGTGCACTATAGTGTAAGAACAAAAAGAAAATGATTTGAATGAAAACGAAATTATGTCAAAATGCCTTTAATTTGTGTCGCGATCAATGATTATTACAAGTTAAAAAAAAATTGAGCAATGTTAGTTTGATAATGATCTCATACCGTGTGTCTTACATCATTTGTTCGTTGTTTGCTTGCTGATTTTATATACTCCAATCGAATAATTCTACAATTTGTGTAATTAGACATTAATTACAAAATTTATTAATAGAGAAAGGTAAACATTAGATCAATCATGTCCAAATCCACCAGCACCTGGTGTTTTAATAATAATTCTGTCACCAGCTTCAACTTCACAAGTGTTCTTACCACCAATATTAATAACATGGCCATCTTTTTTAATCCATAAATTCACACCTCTTTCACCATTTTCACCTCCATTAATACCCTTTGGTGCAATAACTCTTCTTTCACTTAATATACTAACTTTAACACCATTTTTTCTAAATTCAATATCTCTAACCGCACCATCACCACCTTTAAACTTACCTTTACCACCACTATTCTTTCTAATTGAATATTCTCTTAGTAAAACTGGATATCTTTTCTCAAAAACTTCAACATCAGTCATACGAGTATTTGTCATATTTGTATGAACACTATCAGTACCATCGAATCCATCACCTGCACCTGAACCACCACCAATTGTTTCATAATAACCAAACCCTTGTTTATAAATGCCATTTGCATCATTACCACCAATACCAAAAGTTAAATTATTCATATCACCTTGAGAATTAGCTTGAACTTCAAATGCTTTTAATATAGTATCTGTGACTCTTTGTGATGTTAAAACATTACCACCTACAACTGCTGCATTTTTCAAAGGTGATAAAATGGAGCCTTTTGGAATAATTATCTTGACAGGTTTCAAACATCCTTGATTCAATGGAATATCTTCATTGACTAAACATCTCAAACAATATAATAAAGCAGAGTTCGTTATTGCTTCAGGAGCGTTTAAATTACCATAGATTTGTTCAGATGTTCCAGTGAAATCAAAAACACTTATATCATCATTAATTGTAACTTTTAATTTAATTATTGAACCTTCGTCCATTAAATCTTGAGACTCAAAAACAGATCTATTAAAAGTCTTTCTCAATTCTAATAATTTTTTATGAACACTAATCTCTGCATTATCCTGAATTGCTTTCATATATGTCATTATCACATCAAATGAAAATTCAGTGACTAAATTATTAATCAAAGAAATACCTTTTTGATTTGCACTAATCTGTGATTTTAAATCACTCAAATTATCACTTAATCTTCTTGTACCAGAAGAGCCTGGATATTTTGAAGGTTCTATCAATAGCAATTCAATAATTCTATCTTCATTGAACTTACCTTGTGAAACCAATAATTCAGAATAGATAGCAGCACCTTCTTCCCATAAATTCTTAGAATTTGGAGGCATTGAACCAGGTAAAATACCACCAATATCAGCATGATGAGCTCTTGATGCAACATAGAATATAATTTTATCATCTTTAAACGCTGGCGTAATTACAGTTATATCAGGTAAATGTGTACCCCCAGTCTCTGGATGATTTGAAACGATAACATCACCTGGTTTTAATCTACCTTTCCAAATTTCAGCTTGCTTTCTGATACAAGTCGACATTGAGCCTAAATGAACAGGAACATGAGGAGCATTTGCAACTAACTGACCTTCCGCATCAAATAAAGCACACGAAAAATCTAATCTTTCTTTAACATTTGTTGAAACTGAGGTTTTACGTAACTGATTACCCATTTGTTCTGCAATATCCATGAATCTATGACTGAAAATTGATAATAAAATTGGATCAACTTTTGAGATATCAATGTCTTTCGATTTTGTTTCAGTTGAATTAATCTTAATGAAAACGTGTGATGATAGAATAGTGGCATCTGCATGTGGAGGAATTAAATTGGTTTGGGTATCATCGGCAATAATGGCAGGCCCCTCAATAAAATCACCAACTGAAAGGTCCTCAAGTCTGAAAATTGGTGTCTCAATTCTTCCATAATGTTCAAAATAAACATCTTTTCTGAACTTAACAATTGATGTATTATCTTTTGTGATTTTGTTTAGATTGATTGAATTCAATTCATCATCTATTGATTTTTTATTTTCTAATAGTGATGAATTTGATGAGTTTCCAATAGCTCTGATTCTAACATCATCGATTAAAATTTCTATATCTTCAAAGATGAAACCAAATTCCTTTTTATGCAAATCGTAAAAATCTTTTTCAAATGACCATTCTGAACCTTGTTGTTTAATCATTAATGGAGATTCCATACCTTTATATCTTAAATTCAAATAATTTTCAAAAATTAGTTCAGACTCTTTAAAACCATGATTAATCAATTTTTCCTGGGCTTTAACTTTCAAGATTTCAAAACGTTCTTTGATTCTATTTATGTTTGAATCATCATTCAAGACAAATGAACAAGGCTCTTGAACTTCCTCAACAATATCAGCTAATAAAATACCATATGCTGATAAGACTGAAGAATACCTATGTGAAAGAACCTCATCAATACCCAAAGATTGAGCAACTGCAACAGCATGTTGACCACCAGCACCACCAAATGTAACTAAACGATGTTGTTGAACAACATGACCTTTAGCTTCTGTTAATTGTCTGATTGGTTTTGCCATTGATTCATTAGCGACTTTAACGAAACCATATGCAACTTCATCGATTGATAGATTTGAACCTAATTCCTCATTGATTTCTTTTGCTAATTCGGTGAATTTTTTAATTGTAATATCAATATCTAATGATTCATCTTCATTTGGACCAAAAATTTTTGGAAAATATTCAGGTAATAATCTACCTAAAATCAAATTTGCATCAGTCACTGTCAATGGACCATTTTTCCTGTAACAAGCAGGACCTGGGTGTGATGAAGCACTTTCTGGACCAACAACAAATAAACCGTTTCTCCAAAATAATCTAGAACCACCACCTGCTGCAACAGTGTTGATATCTAGTTGTGGAGATTGAATAGTAATTCCGGCAGTTGTTGTTTCGAAAACATGTTCAAGTGATCCGCCAAACCTTGACACATCTGTTGATGTACCACCCATGTCAAATCCAATCAAACCAATAGGGTTTTTGTCATTGAAACAAGTTTTTGAATACCCAACAACACCACCTGCTGGACCAGATAGGATTGCCCTTAAACCTGAGAATTTAGTTGCATCAACTAAACCACCATCAGATTTCATGAATTCAATTTTGGATTCATTTTGCTCATGTAAACCAGATGTGAAACCATTTAAATACTTTTCAATCTCTGGTGTTAAATAAGAGTCAACGACAGATGAATTAGCTCTTGGAATTAGTTTGATCATTGGAGTTAATTCAGAAGATAATGAAATATGAGTAAAACCTAATTTTTTAGCAATTTTACCAACTTCTTTTTCATGATCTGGGAAAGTATAAGAGTGTAAGAATGCAACTGCAATAGATCTAACACCAGTAGCATATAAGATTTTCAAAGACGATTCAATCTCTGATAAATCAGGTTTTTTCAAGATTCTTATAGTTTCTCCACTTAATCCAACAACTAAATCATCACCAATCACTTCAGTTTTAACGTTATCTGGATCTTCAGCAAAATCTTCCAATGTGACTCTTTCATCAACTTCAATAACAGCTTCGTAAAGCATTTGGGGTTTTTTGATATTCAATTCAAAGATTTTTGGTCTTGTTTGATCTCCAATGACTAAACAATCTTTAAAACCTTTTGTCGTAATTAAAGCACAACGTTCACCTTTTCTCTCTAATAAAGCATTTGTAGCAACTGTGGTACCCATTCTAATTGACTCAATTGATGAAGTATCTAATGGAGTACCTCTTGGGATTTTAACATGGTTAAATGTTTCTAAAATACGACGAATACCTTCTAATGGGGCATCATCATAATTTGATGGATCAACAGAAAGAAGTTTAACGACCAAATGTTCGCCAGTTTCTGGATTATAACCAATACAATCAGTGAATGTACCACCTCTATCAACAGCCACTCTAAACATGATCTTTTTAGTACAATTTAGAAGGAAATCTTTTTGAATTTTTAGAGTATTTTTCTTCGTATTTATAGTAGAACAAAATGACGGAAAACGAGGTCCGTTGTTGAGGTACCTATTTAATGAATTATTGGTTAAAATTTGTCAAAGCCAGAGGTTGAAATGTTCTTATTGATCCCTCAAATGTGATAGCAGATTATCGAGTAATTGGAGAAGTTTAAAGGGTTTATTTAGTAGATATTGATTGTGTTTAAAAAAAGTTTCCTAGATTGAATCATATATTTGAACATAATCTACAGGCATTTGGTAAAGACATTTGTTCATTTAATAAACTATTAGAAGAGCTTTATTCAGTAACAAAATCATTTCTATAATTGTTACGTTTCAAACGATCTTTCATTCTATTCTTAACAGGTGAGAATGTGTTAGATACTTTATTCGGCACCATGTTAGGCACCATGTTGGTGACATTTGACGGGATGTTTGGTATCGAAGAAGCGACAGAAGTTATATATTGAGTAGTAGGAGGAACAGACTGATTGTATATGTCTTTGAATAAATTCTGTTTTCTATATTTATTTAACTCTGGTTTATCCTCAGATGAGGATGTTCCATGATTGTGTGTAATTGGATATTGTTGATCTTGTTGATGATTCATTCTATGAGATGATTTGATTTGTTTGATATCAACAGGACCTAACCATTCGGGGTATCCTCTACCTTCTTGTGTATAATGGTTGACTAATGCTTTCTGGATTAATGTTGATTCTGGGCTATCACCATCATGTTGTTCAGATCGAAGTGCAAGTCCCCCAATGGAAGTTGTTATCGATGTGATAGTCTTTGTGGATGTCTTCACTTTCCCCCACAAGAAGTTATTTGTGTCTATTATTTGATTCATTTTCTTGTTTTGATGTTAGTTGTTTTGTGAGTTTATTTTCAAAACATTTCATCAAATTCGGTGATTCGTTGATTTAAAAGAATAGAGAGAGAGAGAGAGAGAGGGAAACAACTTCTATTTTGACTTCTATACATGAATCCTATAACAAAAGAGGCATAAAATATCTCACGTATTGCTAAATGTTCTTCTGACTTTATGAAATATAATAAAAGTTCATAGAGGTTGCTCTAAAAATAAAAGCTTGAATGTAAATTCTGACAAAACAAGTGACACATTTCTACACCAAACAGCTTTTTATGATCACTACGACTTAAGAAAATCTCTAGGAACTCTTTCGATAAGATTTTGAGAAATATTAAATAATTTATAGTCCTACATAAGATTTTTAACAATCTGATCATAGCTTTAAACCAAGTAATCACACTTCCCTACCCTTATAAACGATGCTCTAATTGATCATCACCAACAACAATAACTTCATCACCCCAAACAGCTTTGATAACATCAAAGAAAGAATCAACATAAACGATATCCAAACCTAATTTTTGTTTAACTTTTCTTTCAGGCTCACCATAACCATCTATAACCATACCATCTTTTAAAAATTCAATTAATTTATCTTCATCTTCACCATAAAATGTTTCAATTATATCTTTTCTATTTAATTTTGGTAATAAAACTTTCTTGATATCATTTTGTGATGCACCCAATAATTTTTCTCCAATACCACCAATTGGTAAGATTTTACCACGCAATGTAATTTCCCCAGTCATAGCGATATCTGAAGGAACTGGTTTATTGATTGCAATTGATAATAATGCTAGAGTTATAGTTATACCCGCACTTGGACCATCTTTTGGAATTGAACCCATTGGTACATGTAGATGTAATTCGCTATTATTGAATTTTTTCAAAACTTCCTTTGAGTTAATATTTGTTATTAAATTTCTTGAAATTATTGATTTAATAAATGTTAAACCAATTTTAATTGATTCAGTTAATGTTTCACCTAATCTACCAGTCATTATTAATTTTGGAGAATTTGATTCAATCTTTTCATTAGTTGAAGGAATTGAAATTACCTCAAAGACTAAAACAGAACCAGAACCATCTGAATTATAAGATAATCCATTAACGACACCCTCAGGTTTTGAAAACTTTGGATAAGATAGAATATCTTTTGTTATTGGATGATTTGGTAACCCTAAATACTTAACCAATTTATTAGGTTCAACTTCTTTGATAAATTCAATTTTATTATTATTTGATTCAACAAATTCAACAGCTTTACCACGACAAATTGCAGCAATTTTTCTTTCCAAATTACGAACACCAGCTTCTCTAATATATTCTTGTATTAATTTTTCCCAGATATTGTTTTTAATTAAAACTGAGTTTTTTGGTAGTCCATTTAGTTTGATTTGTTTTGGTAACAGAAATTTAGATCCAATTTGTAATTTTTCTTCAAATGTGTAACCTGAAATTTCAATAATTTCCATTCTATCTTTTAATGGAGCACTAATGGAATTCAATTCATTGGCAGTACATAAGAATAAAACATTTGATAAATCAACTGGAAACCCAATATAATGGTCAGTGAAACTCCAATTTTGTTCAGGATCTAAAACTTCTAATAATGCTGCTTCAGGGTCACCATTTAATCTACCCGCAGAATTAGCACCACCACAGATTTTATCAACTTCATCTAATAAAATAAGAGGATTCATGGACCCTGATTTTCTTAAAGCATTAATGATCACACCTGGTAATGATCCAACATAAGTTCTTCTATGTCCACGAATTTCAGATTCATCTCTAATACCACCTAAAGAAACTCTTTGAAATTTACGACCTAGAGAATCAGCAATTGATTTAGCCAATGAGGTTTTTCCAACACCAGGAGGACCAACAAATAATAAAATAGGAGATTTTATTGAATTTCTCAATGGTTTTATTGATTTCGGTTCGTTGGCCTTGATAATGTTTGAAGCATCATTCAAGTCCTCTTGAAAATTTCCTATTATTAGCTGATCGTGTGATTCATTATCTTGTTGAGATTGTGACGATTGTGGTTGATTATTCAACTTATTTAATTCATTGATCTCATGTAATTTTAAAACAGACAAATACTGTAATAGTCTTTTCTTGACATGGTACAAACCATAATGATCATTATTTAAATGATTTGAAACTTTCCCAATATCAATTCGATCAAAAGAGATATACTGACCAAAGGGAATATCTAAAATAATATCGAAATAGGTTCTTAAAACTTGATACTCAGAATGTTGTTGTGGCATTTTTTTCAATCTATTATAATCTTTTGTCAATAACTTAACACCATCAGCATTTAAATCAAAAGGTATATTGTTAATGAATTTTGTGATTAATTGTAAGTCATCATTTTGATCGTCCTTTGAGGTATTACCATTTCTTGCCGGTAATTTTTTATTGGCTGCTGTATTTTTAATAGAATCTAAAGAAAATCTAATTGAGCTCAGTTGATTTGAAATGATTCTTGATTTTTCCAAATCTGAAGCTTGTGAATAAAATTTTTCAACATATTCAATTGATTGATTTAAATTTTCAAAAATTTTATTGAAATCTTCAATTAAAGATTTGAAAAATTGTAATCTTTCTTCAATCACTAATTTGGATAAAAATTGATATTTTTCAATTGGTAAAATAGCAACAACTAAATCAATTATTTTCAAAAATTGTTCAGAATTTCTTTTATTAGTAAATTGATCGAAATTTGAATTAAATTTTTCAATTAATCTTTTCAATTTGATTGAAGAATTTTTATAATCACTTGAAAATTGAACATTCAAAGCATTGGCTAGTGGAGATAAAGTTAAAGCATATTTTTTGGCCAGATTTTCACCAAGCTTTGTCTTATCAGTTGCACTCACTATCAAGAAATCATGTAAAAACTCATCAATATTTTTGAATAATTTACTTGTAATATCATTGAAAGAATCAATTTCCAGTTTCAAGTAAGATCCACTTAGTTCAACAGCATTGGAGTAAACAGTCAATGATAATTCTCTTAGATTGTTTCTAAATTTAATTTTCTTGTCAGAGGACCAATTAATCTCACCTCTCGTTAAAGCTTGAAATGTTAAAATGATATTATTCTTATCATCATTAGAAATACCAACAATTCTTGAAACAGTAACAACTTTATCACCAACAGAAGGTAAAATACCTAGAATTAACCAATCATAAGCATTTTCATCACCTTTGTCGCCATTAAAGAACTTTCTGAAAGATCTGGAACCCTTGATAGATTCTTCTGAAATGACTTGAAAATCATCGTCATCATCATCATCATCATCATCATCATCACTTTCATCAACCTTCTTAGAAGTCTTTGATTTTGGAATTTGAACGTTTGAAACTAAAAGATTATTGATTCTAGTATTTTTTTTATAAAATTGTAATAGATTTAAAGCATCATGTTCAGTCAAGTTGATTTTATAGAGGATACCTGGCAAAAGGACGACTTTAGTATTTGACAGCTTATAAACAGGTAGCGTAACAATTTCATTTGGAGGTTCAAGTTGATCGATTGGAATTCCCATGATATAAACTAATTTATGATCCAATAATTTGTAAATTTAAAAGAATAATAAAAAGAATAGATTTATGTTTTGCTCTTTTGATAAAGATTTTGGGAATGGGGAAAAATGCTTAGTAAAATATTATGTCATATGTTAATCACGTGATATTTTGTTTTCGCGAAAAGTGTCTATTTCCGTTCATCCAAGAATTTCATCATTTTTTTATTCGCGAATTTCCCCACTTTTCCGTTTAGAAATTTCAAGAAATTTATTTTGAAGACTTTTTTAGTCAAAATGTACAGTCACTAGAGATTGATAAGTGCTTGCACTTTACTAGTGATTATATTTTAAAGAATTGATACAAGACCTGAAATAAAGAGTGAAATATCAAATCACTTTCTCTCCTCTGTAGTTAGTCCCGTTTTCCCATGATTTATTTTTATCCGATCTCAGCCGTTTAGAAGATGACCTGAATATGCGAAGAATTTTTTATTTAGTTTGACGTTTTGAAATTCTTAATATTTCCTTAATAAGATAATCCGGTTTTATAGAGTTACAATTTAGCCTATATAACTTGGTATTTCTCGGAGAAACTCAATTCTTGTCACTTGGAGCCATCAAGACTTAAGAGTAATCTTGAAACTATAACTTTCACTATCTCTACCCAAGTTAATGAACGAGCTCAAGGCGGAATATTTCAGAATCTGGCAATAATAACTTGGAAGTTGGAATATCATAATTCTGCACTCTACGTACAATCTTACGCATTGAGTTTGATTATATCTCTGGAACTTTGCTTCCGTTACGAGTATTAACTCATAAATTACTGCACTCCATAACACGGCTGTTCAATTGGTTCATAATTATTATGAAAGTATTGATTCCTGATTTCTGATTGATCTATTCAACCGTCTTTTTCCTGTAATCTCTTTAAATTGGTTTTACTCCACATCAAATATAGCGGGTTCACACATACCATATGCTAACACTATAGATTATCACAAAAAAATATTAAGCTTTCAAATCTACATGCATAATAAAACTGCAAGGCAAAAAAAAATTTTGAATGCAATCGTCACTTTCAAATCAAAATTCTCAATCATTTGAGGAAGTATAAATACTGCTTCTAATTTCCTCATAATTTAGATTAGAATCTTCTAATATTATTATACACACATTTTTTTTATTCAGGATGCCTTCTTTAGACAAAGCAACTGTCAAAGAATACATCTCAACAAGATTCACAGAATTAATCCCATCAAGGGCACAATTCAAAGAAGAAAGACAGTTTTTAAATCCTCTTCCACCTTTAAAAGAAATCACAAGAAGACAATGGAATCTATTCTTTTTAGCTTTTTTTTGTTGGACTTATGATGCTTTAGATTATTTTGCAATTTCATTAAACATATCTAGAATTGCAACTGATTTAGACTGTACAATTAAACAAATCACTTGGGGTATGACTTTAGTTCTTATGTTGAGATCAGTTGGTGCTGTTATTTTTGGTTATCTAGGTGATAGATATGGTAGAAAATGGCCTTTGGTTTGTAACTTGTTACTATTTGCCGTTATTCAAATTGGTACTGGTTTTGTGAAAACTTATTCTCAATTCTTAGGTGTCAGAGCCATTTTCGGTATTGCTATGGGGTCTTTATATGGTATTGCATCTGCTACTGCCTTAGAATCTGTTCCAACTAAAGCAAGATCAGTCTTATCTGGTTTTTTCCAACAAGGTTACGCTTTTGGTTATTTGTTAGCTGTTATTTTCCAACGTGCTATCACTGATAATGAACCAAAACATACATGGAGATCTTTTATTTGGTTCACTGCTGGTGTTTCTGCTCTTTTAGTCATTTGGAGAATTGTCACTCCAGAATCAGATGAATTTTTACAACAACGTATTCATATGCAAAACAAACAATCAAGTTTTGTTAAAGATGGTAAGACAGCTTTGAAAAAATATTGGTTACAATTAATTTACATGGTTATTTTAATGGCTGGTTTCAATTTCATGTCTCATGGTTCTCAAGATTTATATCCAACTTTATTAACAAAACAACTAAATTTTGGTGTTGATCGTTCAACTGTCACTAATTCAGTTGCTAATTTAGGTGCTATTGCTGGTGGTATTTTATTTGGTCATTTTTCAGGTTTCTTAGGTCGTAGACTTGCAATCATTATTTGTTGTGTCTTAGGTGGTGCAGTTATTTATCCATGGGCCTTTGTTAAAAACTCAGGTATTAACGCAGGTGTTTTCTTTTTACAATTTTTCGTTCAAGGTGCTTGGGGTGTTATTCCAGTTCATTTATCAGAATTATCACCACCTGAATTCAGAGCATTTGTTGTTGGTGTTTCTTATCAATTAGGTAATTTAGCTTCTTCAGCTTCTTCAACTATTGAATCTACCATTGGTGAAAGATTCCCACTTTATGATTCAAATGGTAATAAAAAAGAAGATGTTTATGATTATGGTAAAGTTATGGCAATCTTTATGGGTTGTGTTTTTGGGTTTGTGTTGCTTGTTACTTTAATTGGTCCTGAAAATAGAAATACTAATATCAATTACGTTTTAGATGAAGAAGAAAAAAGAGAAATGATTGAAGAAGGTTTAATCATTACAAGTCCACAACATGAAGAGTTAAGTGATATGGAAGGTAAAGAACATGTCATGCAAAGAGAATACGTTGATGTTGATGGTGATACTTCTAAAAGAGATTAAATTTTTACAATTTGAGATGAAATGAAATTTTGATGATTAGATGTTTTTGGTTTGTTTATATTTAATTTTAAGTGTTTTTCTAGTTACTAATAAAATAACTTGTTGTTTTTGCCTTTGAACACTTACAACATAACGTAGAACTAAAACTTAACGTCTTCATTAGAAATATTGGTAACAAATCTCTTTGCTATAAGTGAATCTGTACCAACTAAAGTGGTTTCAAATAGATCAATCATTTCATAATAGTTTGATTTTGCATCATCTCCAGAATCAAGGAGAACTTGATCAATGGTTTTAATTGAAGTTGTCGTTAATGATGAAACATCATCTTCAAAGTTTAAAAAACTCAATAATGAATTCATGACATCATCTAATTCCTCTATTATACTGACTTTAACAACTGAATAATTATAAATTTCATGATGGATATTATGTAGTGTTGTAAAAATTTCATATTCAGATTCAATAAACGATATGTTATCATCATCAATTGTTGCATGATATTGATGAATTTCTTTAGGATTTTTGAAGTGTTCCACTCTGTGGTTCAATAATTTACGAATTTTTAAACTGATTAAAAAGGCATTAAAAACTTCCCTTTTAGTGCCTTTGGTCTTAACTGGTCTATTTTGACTTTTAGCAACAGTTTGCTTTTCATCTTTATCACGATTCGATACGATCAAGATATCGTTGTTAGAGTCTTTGGATTTGAAAAATTTAGAAAAATGGAGTACATTATGTTGAACTTTTGTCATTTCTCTTTTGAATAAGTCCCAATCTTTTTTATGAAAGTGAGTGAAAATATATCAGCTAGGCATCAGCTACTGATTATATTTAATTGTTGAAGGAAAACATGATGAAGCTTTCAAATTTCATTCATTTTTTAAAGTGAGAGAAGTGTGAACATGAGAATATTTTTTTGTTTCGCAATAATTTACTGATTTACTCAAACTACAACATCAAAGTAAATACAGCACAAACACCAATCCGAACTTCTTTCTTAAACGTTTTTTCTGTCTTCTTCTTGATCTGTCAAAAAATGCTATTTTTGTGTCAAAATCACGTGACATTTGTGGTCTATATAATGAACCGAGAAAAAGTTCATGAATTCAACAATTTGAAAACGGTGGAGTTAATTAGATATTTCATTATCAAAAATTCAATACAATTTCAACGATTTCTACATAAAATGTGTAGAAGATTCAGAATTTATTGACTTTTATGTTGTGGTTTTTTTCAAACCGAAAAGTTCCCCAATAAGCACCACAAAAAAATCTAAAAGTCAAAAGACTGTACAAATCTAATAGTGAATTCCAGTAAAAATCTCTCATGATTTATACTGTTTATACACGGTTATTGTTTATTCCTTAACTGAAATTCAATAATATTCTCATAAACCATGTGCAATTCTGAGTTTGATCTCAGTAGTTCTAAACCCGAAATAGAGATGATTTCTGAGTCTAGTAGCTCAAATTCATCTCCACTAGATAATCAATCAATATCAAATGATAACTCAAATTATATTCTTCAATCTCAATTATCTGTCAGAAATTTGAGCTTAGAAGACGTCGAGGTGACTTCAATCATTTCAAGAAGAGTAGCAAAAGCTTTAACTGAACCATATGATGAAGATGATGATGAAGATGATGAAATAGGTAGAGATGAACCCCAAATAAGATCTCATTCAATAACTACAATTGGGTTAAATAAAGCATATCCTCAAGAATTTCCTGGTAAAGATCCGTATACTGTCACTTTTGAAGGACCTGATGATCCAATTCACCCTCATAATTGGTCAATGAAAAAAAAAATACTAACTAGTTCTGCACTAGGTTTTAATACTGCTGTTATTGCATTCAGTTCATCGATATTCACCACTGTGATACCTGTTGTTTCAAAGGAATTTCATGTTAGTAAAGTTGTGGCAGCGTTAGGTATTTCATTATATGTGTTAGGTTTTGCTACAGGTCCTATTTTTTGGGCTCCAATGTCTGAATTATTTGGTCGTAAGTTGATTTTATTGATAAGTATGGTTGGATTTTGTTTGTTTCAATTTGCTTGTGGTAGTGGTAAAGATATTCAAACCATTTTAATTTCAAGGGCATTTGGTGGTGCTTTTGCTTCTGCTTGCTTAGTTGTTATTCCTGCTGCATTTGCTGATATTTTTACAAGTGTTCAAAGAGGTATCGCTGTTCCTGTGTTCACGATAATGGTGTTCTCTATGCCAAGTATATCGCCTATTATTGGTGGATTTATGGCACAATCTGGTGTTTCATGGCGTTGGACAGCATATATGACTGGTATTTTATCAATTTTTGGAATAATTATGATTTTATTTGTAGAAGAAAGTCATCATCAATTAATACTAGTTAAAAAGGCAAAACATATCAAAAAAATCACAGGCAATTGGTTGATTCACTCTCCTCATGATGAATTTGAAATGACTTTAAGAGAAGTTGTGGAAAATACAATGACAAGACCTTTAATTATGTTAGTTAAAGAACCTTTGATCTTATTCATTTCCATTTATACGTCATTTATTTATGGGATCTTATACATGTTACTATCAGCATATCCTATTGTTTTCATTGATGGTTATGAAATGAGAGAAGGTGTTGCATTTCTTCCATATATTGCATTAGTTATTGGAATGATACTTGGTGGTCTTTGGAGTATTGTTGAAAATAGGAAGTATTTAGAAGCTGTTCAAAGAAATAATGGTAAACCTGTTCCTGAGGCAAGATTACATCCTTCATTTTTAGGATCATTTGCATTTCCATTAGGTTTAATCTGGTTTACGTTCACAGGTAATTATCCTGATAAAATTCATTGGATGCTTCCAACTTCAGCTGGTGTATTATTGGGATTTGGTTTAATTACAATCTTTAATGCAACAATTAGTTATATCATTGATTCATATCTGGTTTTTGCTGCATCAGCATTAGCTGCCAATACATTCATGAGGTCTGCAGCTGCTTGTGCTTTCCCTTTATTTTCAACTACTATGTTCAAGAAAATGGGTACAAATTGGGCAGGTTTGATGTTAGGTTGTGTTGGGCTTGTTCTAGTTCCTGTTCCATTTCTTTTCTTTAAATATGGTAAAAAAATTAGAAATAAATCTAAATATGCTTTTGACTTTTGAATGAGACAGCAGCATCTACTTTTATTAATCGAATTGGATACACATCTCAGATATATATTTATCTTGTTAATACATATTAAAAAGAAAAAGTTTTTAGTTAAGATTACAATGATGGAAAAGACTCTAATCTCTTCTTGGAGATCTTGATCTTGAAATTGGTCTTTCGTAAGCAGATTGATCTCTACCATCACCACGACCTCTATCTTCCATTCTGTCATTTCTTCTTTCATCCCTTCTTTCATCTCTTCTAGGTTGTTCAGCACGGTCTCTGTAACCACCATCTCTGTAACCACCTTGTCTGTTACTGTCTCTATACCCACCTTGTCTGTATCCACCTTCTCTATAACCACCTTCTCTGTTATCTCTGTAACCACCTTCTCTGTAACCACCTCTTGGAGGACCATAATCTCTTCTTGGAGGGCCGTAAGGGTCACGACCATAACCATTATCGTAGTAACCACCTCTTGGTGGTGCATCATAATATCCACCTCTTGGACCATCGTAATAACCGCCTCTTGGGCCTCCATAGCCGTAATCTCTTCTTGGTGGTCCTCTATGGAAACCACGACCACCAGTGTGTGGTTCTGACTTGGCCCATTCTACTTTGATTTGAACATTTGGATCGATGGAAAGAGGTTTAGAGTTCAATTCTAAAGCACTTTCAGCGTCCTTTAATTCTTGATATTCGACGAATGCGTATGGTGGACCATCTGGGGTCTTGGTTGGTGGCAAATCAATGCTGACAACTTCACCAAATCTTGAAAAGAGATTGTTAATATGACTGTTCTGAAAATGTTGAGTATTGATTTCTTTGATTGATATTGAATTAAATTGATTGAATAGATGGGGAAAAAAACAAATTTATATAAAGAACTGATAGAAAAAAGTAAAAATGATTTCAATGAATGGGTATTGTGTTGTTGATGTTGATGTTATTTTGAGATTGATATTGAAATTGGACTGTTGACAATAAAATGAAGTCTGAGTCTAATTAGTTAAATCTTTATAAAGAAGAACAAGAACAAAAGAACAAACACTATATAAAAAGGGTATCAATGAGACATTGAAGAAAAAGGGGGTATTTTAAACCATCAATTAATAGAATAAAAACTAGAAAGAAGATCAAAAGTAATATTGATGATACTTACTTTTCGAAATCTGGAGCAAGATCTTTAGCTGAAATGTCTCTTGGGAAACCTGTAAGAAAAGCAGAATGTTAGCGACCATCAATGATAGCTTGAGACACTGAAACACACGTACCTGTGATGTATAAAGTATTTTTAACACCCATTTTAAGATGGAATTATGTCTCTGTTTGAACTGAATTCAAAGTGAAAAAAAAATTGTTCCGACTTTTTTGATTTTCCAATTTCGTTACCCGGAATTGATATGTCCGATTAACTCCGGGCAGTTTTGCCCCAACCAGAAAAAAAGGCCAACAATAAAAAAACCAAAAAAAAAGAGGCACAAAATACTCGTTTGTTTAGCAAAGTGGAAGACACAATGACGCTGAAGTTGGAGCCATTGGAGCAGCCCATGTTCGGCCTGGATGCTGCCCTCAGCTCTGAGAACAGAGACCTGGACATTCTCGATGAGTTCCTAGACAAGAGACTGTATGAAGACGCTCCGTTATCATCAAACAAATCAGAACAACAACAGCAACAACAACAAATCTCACAAGTTTCTCATCGACTTTCAATGGCTGATATCCATGAGGACCCTAACAACATCAATCTATTCCCTCGTGATGAAGAAATCTTTACAAACTTTCTAACAGACGAGATCAATAAAAGTGATTTTGTCATTTTCAACCAAGATGCTCCAAACTCAAATATCGTGGATGCTGCCATTGAGAATGAAATCAATCCAAACAATTCATTTGACTTAGATTCAGCAGTTCAATTCAAAAATGAAGCAACAACCCCTGTATCTATTCAAACTGAGAGTTCCCCAAAGCAAGAGATTTTCCATACTCCAAATTCGGTTGGTTCAATCTCAAATGATTCATCTTATGAGAATGCTAGAAATATTCTATCACAGTTAAAATTCGGCTCCACTATAAATGCACAATACGATAACGAATTTCCAAGATCTTATTTAGATTTAGATGAGAATAATTTACCATATAAATTACAAATCAAAAACTTACCAGGTTATTCAAGAGTTGAAACTCAAATCAGACTGGACCTTGCTATTTCTCCTCCACCTCCTCAATTTTTAGTCCATTTACCAAATGATACAATTGCCAAACAAAAACTGTGCTTGACTGCACCATTAAGTGATGAAATTAAACCATATGTTTTGTTTTTGGAAACCTATGTTTTAACTGCTACAACTTTGAAACCTTGTAACATTTGTATCAGATGTATCAGAAGAGAACAAAAAAGAGCTTCAAGAAGGAAAGCTGGTGTCGCTGAACATACTAGTTGGCCATTAGATTCTAACAAAAGAGCAATTATTTTTAATTGTAAAGAAATTATTTCGTTTCCTCCAACTATTTCAAATTCAAATTCAAAAATTTTAGATATCAATGCAAGATTAGTTTGTTATTGTCGTCACCATCAAGAACAAAAAGGTTTCAAATTATTATTTATCTTAAAGAACTCTCAAGATGAAGTATTGGCAAAACATTTATCAACTCCTATTATGATTATGGATAGAAAGAAAAATTCTGATGATAATCCAACTACAACTGCTAATTCAATTCCAAATAGTGACTCCAATGTTGCTGTCAAACCATTATCTCCAACCTCATTCGAAGACGACTCAGAACCACATACCAGTGATTCAAGAGCATATAAAAGAAAAAGGGGCTGGTCTCCAGAATTATCTGATGGTTTTTCAATAACTCCACAGAGAAAACCTTCATCCACCGTTTTATCAAACACTTTATCAAGTGGGGCTTTACAATTCTCAACCCATAACAGTTCAACAAGCTTAGCTTCTCAAAGTAGAATTCCAAGTATCAACTCAACAGCTCCAATAATTCAAAGAATTATCCCTGCTCAAGGTCCATTAAGAGGTGGTATTGAAATAACACTATTGGGTTCAAATTTCAAACAAGGATTAACTGTCAAGTTTGGTTTAAATAAAGCATTATCAACCCAATGTTGGAGTGATTCAACAATGGTTACATATTTACCACCTGCAAGTCAGCCAGGTCAAGTTGTTGTCAGTATTGAAGATCCAGAACTAGTTGATAATCATCAAGCTATTGAGAATAGAACTGGTACTTCAATTTTTACTTACCTAGATGATACTGATAGACAAATGATTGAATTAGCTTTACAGATTGTTGGTTTGAAAATGAATGGTAAATTAGAAGATGCAAGAAATATAGCAAGAAAGATTATTGGCTCTGATGGGGTTGGTAATCCAACTATGAGTGGGGCCTCAAACGCTACAAACTATGGCAATAAAGCATCTATTTTGGATGAATTAACTTCTTCATCTGATGAAGAATTAATCTTACAAGTTATTCAATTATTACCAAATAATCCAAATTTATCAATCTGTACCACTGAAGGTCAAACTTTATTACATTTATCTTCATTGAAAGGTTATTACAAATTAGTTTCTTCTTTACTTCAAAAAGGTGCAAGAGTTGATTTAAGAGATGTTAGTGGATTTACTCCATTGCACTATGCAAGTATCAAAGGTGAAAGAAAATGTATTGAACTGTTACTGAATTGTAAAGCTCATCCATCTATTAAGGCTGATAATGGTGTCACCCCTGAAGATGTTGCTGATTCTAACGTTTTGGACATGTTTAAAGCTTTACAAAATGAAGGTAATAGTACTTTCATGTCAAGAAAATTTTCAAGTTCAAGTATTTCATCTTCAATCTTCTCAGTTGATGACACTGAATGGGTTGGAGGAAGACATGTTTCAAGATTAACCAATGATAAATTTACAACTGGTGATGAAAGTGAATATGATTCTGAAATTGATTCTGATACTTTATCTGATAATATTGAAGTCAGTAATGAAGAAAGTGAATATGAATTCAGCGAAACTTCGATTGAAGGTTTATCAAATGAACAACAACAACAACAGCAACAACAACAACAACAACAACAACAACAACAACAACAACAACAACAACAACAACAACAACAACAACAACAACAACAACAACAACAACAACAACCAATACAATTACCTACTCCTAATCAATCTCAAGTGGATAATACATCTTTTGAAAAATCGTTATGGAGAAAAGTCAGAAACGTCTTTCCTGAAGATCTACCTAAATATGATGAATTATTCCCTTCAAAATCTTTAACATTTTTAACCAATACATCAACACCAAATGTCTCAACATCACATATATCAACAGAACAGATACAGCAACAACGAAACGAACAACAAGACGAAGAATTTATTTTCCAAAAATTTTTCAATCAACGTAAAAATTTCCAAAATGATAAAATGTTACTATTTTTCTGGTTACCATTATTAATTGTTATTTTATCCTCATTAATCTTAGTCAATTTTGGTTGGAAATTTGAGTTTAATGAACAAATCACAGAATCAGTAAGAAAATCATTAGGTAACATTATGTTGGGTAATGAAAGATTCAAAATCTACTTGAACAGACATTTAAGTCAAGTTAATGAAGCTGTCACTAGTGTTATTAACGTTAATTGATATAGTGTGATTATTTATTATTGCATGAGTTAGTATGGGTTTATATTGTTTAATTGGTTGGTGAGGTTTTTTGTGTTCATTATTAATTCTGTGTTTGGGTTTATATGTGATTGTTATCTTTGAATTTGTATGAATTACAGATGTTATTTTTCTATGTTTAAGATGATACCTTTTTTAATTTTTTGGTTTTTTTTTTGCTTTTATGAGTGGGTTGTTTTGTTCAATGAAACGCTTAATTCGGTTCTATATTTTTTATCTGGCTATTATTTGCTATTTATTAACTTTTTTGTTTAAAGTTCATTGGGATATTCAATTTATATACACATTTTCTATATGGTTTAGTTATCAACAAATTGAAAATTGTAGAAGATTTACTAGCTCATCGCATTACCCTGGGCTCCAAATTTTTTTTGCCAAATAAAATTTTTTATGTCAAAAAAACTTTCCATTAAAGAGTAAACTTTCCATTCAAACTTGTAAATAATGGCTAAAGCAAATAAGAAAAGTGGTTCAGATTCCAAGGAATTGAAACCAATTATTCCTACAATCATTCCAGACTCCAAACAGGAGAACAGTGATAAAAAAACCACCTTCAGAGTGTATGTTGGATCATATGAGCATAATTTACTATGTCTTTCAGCTACTTTAGAAGAAGGTAAAGCTCCATTTTTCCAGCCGATTTTCCATTTTGAAGCACATTCATTATCGATCAAATCTATTGCTGCAGCTAAAAGGTATTTAGTCACTGGTTCAAATGATGAACATATCAAAATTTATGATTTACAGAAGAGAAAAGAATTGGGTACTTTATTCGGTCATCAAGGTTCAGTTACTTGTTTAGCATTCAGTAACGAAGGATTAGCCAGACATGAAAACGAAGACACCACTAAGAAAATATCACACCTTTCTGGGAAATGGTTATTATCAGGTTCTGAAGATGGTAAGATAATTATTTGGAGAACAAAAGATTGGGAAATTTATAGTACTTTGAAAGGTCATGAAGGTAGAGTTAATGATATTGCTATTCACCCAAGTGGTAGAATTGCTGTCAGTGTTGGTGATGATAGAACAGTTAGATTATGGAATTTAATGACTGCTAAGAAAGCAGCTAATTTAAGAATTAAAAACGATTGGCAAAAAGGTGAATTTGTTAGATGGTCATTAACTGGTGATTATTTTTTCGTTGGTTTAATGAACAGAGTATTGATTTATAAAACTAATGAAGCTAAAACCGTCAAAGAAATTCAATTTAAATCAACTTTAATGCATATTGAAGTTTATGATTTAGATGGAGTTGAATATGTTGTTATTGGATTAGGTAACGGTAAGATTGAATTCCATAAATTAGAAGATTTATTGAAAGGTGATGAACTTGTGATTACAACAGAAGCGGGTTTCACATTACATGGCCATACTAATCGTATTAAAGATTTTTCATTATATAGAACGGGGACTCAAAATTTCTTAGTTTCAATTTCATCAGATGGTAATATCGTTATATGGGATTTGAAATTAAAAGATCAAGTTGCAGTTTATAATACAGGTGAAAGATTGATTTGTGTTGAAATCTCTACAGAAGAGGTTGAAAAACCAGAAACAATGAAAAGAAGATATGAAGAAATTGATGATGGTCAAATGAGTGCATCAGAAAGTGAAGCTGAAGATACAGAAGAACTAAGAAGAATCATGAATAATGAAAAGGACAGAAGAAAGAAGAAGGGTAAAAAAGCTGAAGTTTCAGTTACTTTAGAATAGAAAATTTTTGAAATAAAAATAATTAGAATTGTAAAAAAACATTACTGTAGTCTTGAATAAATCACAAATCAATTATACATGTATAACTCTATAAAAACAATCATATGATATAAAACTATAACTTTTGATCTCTACTTAAACGTTTAACATGATGTTTGTATAATTTTTCAGCTTTAGTCCAAACGGAGGCAGTTTTTCTGTTTGGTAATTGTAATAAAGATGGTAATAAATCTTTTGAGAAAAATTCAGAAGCTTCTCTTGGTAATAAGGATGGTAAATGATCAATTGAAACAACTGATAGTTTTGGACCAGCAGTGGTGTTAACTCTAACGGTTGGTTTATCGAAAACAGTAGCAATAGAATAGATTGGAATTGGATTATGTGGGTTAGTGGTATCAGCTGAGACATCAACAACAGATCTTAATCTTCTAGTTGGTTTATTTAATAATTCATAGTTGATAAATGGAGCAATTGGTTTTGATAAATAGATACAGTTAATGAAAATATCAGCATCAGCGATTTCTTTAAATGGACCACCTTTTTTAGTTTCGTTGATATCCCATTTAATGATGTTTTTATCTGGAATACCAGCTTTTTTTAACAATTCAATGGCACCAGAACCACATCTACCCAAAGCACCAATGATTAAAACGGTTGGAACTTTAGCACCTTTAGATAAAGCGTCATTCAATTCTTTTTTAACATTATCGACTAAAGCTTGTTCACTTTTAAATGGAGTAACACCTGGTAAATCTTCAGAATCAGCGTGAGTGTTTTTGAAAGCGTAATCTTTTAAACCAAAAGCAGCACCAGCAAAACCAGCGTAGAACCCGAAGGCAGCAACTCTTCTACCTTGATCATTTTCTAAGAATTCTAAATCGTACAAGGTACCATTACCTCTAGCATAACGACTCAGAACATCTTGCCAGCCAGCTTGATCTTTATAACAATGAGCAAATTGGATATGTTCGTGGATCAGAGGGAAGGTTTCGTTTTCTGGCAATTCTTTCAAACCGATGATAATTCTATCAAGAGGGGCTTGTTTCCAAGAATCTTCTGGTACTATTATAGCACCGACTTTTTTATATTCATCAGCACTGAACGCAGATTGTGGAGATTCTTCCACGTAGATGGTGAAGCCAGCTTCAATCAATTGTTTAGTGGTAGTTGGAGTCAGAGCAGCTCTAGCTTCCAATGGTTTTTTCTCTGCTCTTAAGTGTAAAGTAACTGGTTTAGTCATTTCTGTAATTGTCTATAAGAATTATTTAGCCTGAAAATTAATTTTTTTTCTTTATCTTTTTGCTTTCTTTTTATAGCAAAAAATCTCGATGAGTCAAAATTCGGTTGGCGCAACAGACAGGAAATTCGCGAAACTTTTTCTATTTTTTTTGTTTTGATTTTTTTTTGTTTTGATTTTTTTGTATAAAAAGAAGAAGAATTCCGTGCAAAAATGAACAGTCCCTCACAGCACAATTCGACGTTGGCGATATCGCCGCTGATTCCCAACAGAACTCATGATGCGCTGGGCTCGACTCCAAATATTCCCATGTTTCCATCGCCTTTGGGGCCCCAAACAGCGAATGTTGTGCTGCTGGATGGCACGCCATTAAACAATGCTAATACTGACTCTTTAAGAGTACCCAACTCAAGTAAACAAAGCGCCACTCCCGTCACAAATCAACAGTCTGTATCTACTAACCTATCGGCTGCTGAAAAATTGAGATTGTGGAGACATGACGCATTGATGCAACACCATTATACAACCGCTGAGTATATTGGCGATAAGGTACTATCTTTGACTAACGATCCAAATGATGCATTCTGGCTAGCGCAAGTGTATTATTCAAATGGGAATTTCTATAGAGCTCGTCAATTGCTTAGTGAAAATAACCTGGATACAACAAGTGTTAGTTGTCGTTATTTAGCTGCTTTATGTTTAATCAAATTGGAGAAATACGATGAAGCCTTAGATATCATTGGTGAAACTAATCCTTTCAAAAACGAATCACAGCATGTTAAAAATTTGGATGGAGGTATAAAATTGGAAGCCTCTTTATGTTACATAAGAGGTAAAATTTACTCAAATCAAAATAATCTTGAAAGAGCTAAAGAATGTTACAAAGAGGCAGTTTTGGTGGATGTTAAATGCTATGAAGCATTTAATGAACTAGTTGAGAATCACATGTTAACTCCACTAGAAGAATGGGAATTAATATCTTTATTGGATTTTTCAGATTTAGATGAAAATAATGAGTTAGTTAAGCTTTTATACACAACTAGAATCAACAAATACATTAATAAGGAAAAATTTGAAGAATGTGAGCTGATATTGAAAGATGATTATAATTTGAAAGACAATTCAGATGTTTTATTAAGTGAAGCATTATTGTTGTATACACAATGTAAATTTCAAAAATGTGCTGAAGCTTGTGAACAAATTTTGAAACATGATGAATTGAATTTTGCAACTTTACCAATCTATATTTCATGTTTACATGAATTTGGTTCCAAAAACAAATTATTTTTACTATCCCATAAATTAGCTGAACATTATCCAAAATCTCCAATCACTTGGTTAACTGTTGGTACTTATTATATGTCAATTAATAGAATTGCTGAAGCAAGAAAATTTTTTTCAAGAGCATCGATGTTAGACCCTGGTTTTGGATATGCTTGGATTGGATTTGCTCATACATTTGCTGCTGAAGGGGAACATGAACAGGCAATCTCAGCTTATTCAACAGCTTCTAGATTTTTCCCTGGTACTCATTTACCGAATTTATTTCTTGGTATGCAATATTTACAAATGAGTAATTTAACGTTAGCACAAGAATATTTATTATCTTCATATTCAATCTGTCCTGCTGATCCTTTATTATTAAATGAAATTGGTGTTGTTCATTATCATAAAAATGAACTTTCCCAAGCAGAGAATTATTTTATTCAAGCATTACAAGCTTCAAGAAATTTAGATTCTGATTCAAAAGCTTGGATTTCAGTTCATTCAAATTTAGGACATGTTTATAGAAGGTTAAATTTTTTCGCAAAAGCTTTAACTTGTTTTGAAAAAGTTTTAAAATTATCAAATAATGATTCAAATATTTATTCAGCAATTGGATTAATTTATTTGAAAAGTGGTGATATTTCAAAATCTATTGAATATTTACATTATGCATTAGCAATTAGTTCAAATGATCCAGTTGCAACAGATTTACTTAAAAGAGCTCTTGAAGAAAATATTAATTCAAGTAATTTCAGTTCAAATTCAGATTTTTTCGAAAGGTCAAAAGATTCATTAAATTCAAATTTATCTACACTAAATTATAAAAATTCATTGAAAAATTTGAAAAGTTTAACAACTCCATTAAACAATAAGAATAAAATAAAACATTTAAGTTTACATAAAACTCATACTTTAAATGAAAGTTCTGAACAAATTGCAACGGATTTAATCAATGGTGCAGATTCAAGTGATGAAGATGATGAAATAATGGAAATTGAAAGTGATTAATCAAAAAAAAAGATACGAAACCGTATAGAAAGAAAAGAGAAGAAATTAAAATATTTATATAGAGAGATGTTTTTGAAAGCATATATACATAACGACCTAATGAATAATAACGATCTAATGAAATCATACCAAATGGTTAGTTGTAATGAGATTTCTTTTTATATGACTCTATTTGAATACTTACAACAATAATATTATGAAAAAGTAAATAGCTAATATAAATTAAAACCGTATGGGGGATATGAAATAAGCCACTTGTTCGAAACTAAGTATAATAATAAATCCCCATTATAATCATGTCACATTTTTTTTTAAACCTTTAAGTTTTTCAATCTGTTTGAAATTGAATCTCTTAATTTATTTAATTTGTTATCAAATTCATCGAATTCATCATCATCGTCATTATCAGAATATTCAGATTGTTTCTTCATTGGTCTTTTGGTATCTCTACCATTTCTAGTTTCAACCCTTGGAGGGTATCTTGATCTACGATCATTATCACCAACTCTTTTAATTCTTTCATCAACTGGAATTCTTCTTGTTGATCTTCTAGATCTTGGATCACTATCGTAGTTATATGAATCATGGTAGTTTGGTGGAGTTAATCTAACTCTTTCACCATCTAATAATAAACCTCTTGATCTTTTTTTAGCAAAATAGACATCATCTTCATTCTCGAAAAAAATTAAACCTGTGTTGAAATGATCTTCATATAAAATTCTTGATTTAATATAACCTTCAAAAAAATGGAATTTTCTATCTAATGTAATCTCATCAACATAAGGAGGAATACAATATAATCTTAATGGTTCAACTCTTCTACGTGATAAGCGTTCACCACGAGAATAATTACTTGAACTTTCATAATCTTGTGAAGGAGATGATTGTCCATTGATTGAAGGAGTTTTCGTTCCAGTTCTTGTTCTTGTTCTTGAACTTATTCTGTCGTGAGTTGTTCCCGTTCTAATTAAAGCTGTCTCAGGGTGAATTGAAGCATTTTTTCTACTTCTTTCACTGGTATGAGAGGAACGTCTAACCTTTTCAACTAATCCATCATCTGAATGGATTTCTTCTTCATCTTCTTCTTCAAATTCTGAATTCCAGGATTCCTCTTCCTCTTTCTCTTCCTCTTCCTCTTCCTCTTCCTCTTCTTCTTCTTCTTCTTCTTCTTCTTCTTCTTCTTCTTCCTCTTCCGATTCTTCTTCTTCCTCTTCCGATTCATCTTCCTCTTCTTCTTCTTCTTCTTCTTCTCCTCCATCATTTGATCCAGCAGAAGATTGATCACTTTTAGTCATTAATCTTTCGAAAACACGTTTCAAATACAATTCAACTTCAAAATTTTGCATAATTTGAGTAATCACTTGTTCACCTGCAACATAAAGACCATATAAATTATTTTTGTTAAGTGAACCTAAAGAATCAAAGAAAACACGACAAAATCCTCTTCTAGCACCATCATTATCGAAAACTAATTCTGAATGAGTATATCCATGGAAATTTCCAAAAGTTGCTTCAAGGTCTTCTAATGTAGCATTGGTTGGGACTTTATGAACGATTAATATCGCTATACCTTCAACACCGGCATTAGTTGTTTGATTATTGTTATCACCAAATTTTTCAATTCTATTTTCAGATTTATGTTTAGGTTTAATGTTATATTTTTTTAAACAATCTGGAGTTATTTGTAGACGAATACGACTGTTTTTAATTGAATAATGCTCATATTTATCAACGGCATCTTCTGCGCTTTTAATAGAATCGAAAATAAGAGTACCAAACCCTCTAGGTTCACCATCTTTATTGATGGCAATACGTGCATCAATTACACCTTTAACTCTATGGAAAAAATCTTTGAAAAAAACTTGGGTAACTGATGCAGATAAATGATGAACAAGAACAGTGATTCTAACTCTTTCTTTTTTGTTAGTATCTTGAGTTTCATCGTCATGATGTTCTATTGGTGAAGAATCTAAATTTTTTGGGAATTGTAATTTTAAACGTCTTCCATCGATTTCCAAATTTTGATATTTTTCAAAAGCTCTCTTTGAAGCTTCAATTGAATTGAAATTTAAAAATCCATAATTACTTGGAGATGAATCAGATGATAAGATTTGACAATTTGAGAATCCATCAAAATCTTTGAAAAAATTGTTTAAAGTTTCTTCAGTTGTACAATCTGCTAAATTGAAGATCATGATTGAATCCGAGTCAGTTTCTAAATCTAATGGAGGTTCTTCCACTGGTTTTCTTTTATTCGCATTGATATAAATTCTTGTTGAATCATTTAATGGTGTTGCAGGAGCTAATCTTAATCTAATACCAAAATGATTTGTATCAGTAAATTCGTTCAATGCAATTTCGAAATTTTTTGTTGAATCAAAATCAACGTAACCGAAACCTCTTGATTTACCTTCATTATCATAAACGACTCTTGAATCTAAGAAACCCTTTGCATGTTTGAAAACAGATTTCAATTCATCATCTGTGACAGAATGAGGTAATCTTGGGATGAAGATAGTTTTAGTGTTCAAATCTTCAGCATTGTAATTTTCAGAGATTTCCAATTTGATTGTTTTATTACCAATTTTAAAATTTTTATATTTTGATAAAACTAATTGAGCATTCTCTTTAGAAGTAAATTCAAGAAACCCATAAACGAAAGATTGATCATTTTCGTCATCTTTAATGAGATGAGCATTTAAGAATCCTCTATTATTTTTAAAAATATTCCTGAAATCATCTTCAACGATATTTGAAGATAAATTATGAACGACGATGGCAACAGAAGGTTTTTTAACTGGTGTAGGTTCTGATTTTTTAGCTTGTTTAGTGATCTCATGATGTTTGCGAATTGGGATGGCCAATTCTAGTCGAGCCTCTTTACCTTCAATATAAGTTCTGTTATAATCTTCAATAAATTCGTTCGCTCTTTTGGAGGTATCGAAATCGATATAACCAAACCCTTTACAAGTCCCATCAGGGTGAGTGACGATTCTGATGTCAATGATCCCTGGAAGCATTCCATACAATCTTTTCAAAGATTTCAATTCAAGGGTATGAGGTAAGTTATGTAGAATAACGGTTCTACTTTCTCTAGTTAGATCTTTCAAAGCGCCTGTAGTGATGTTGACTTTGCCCAAAGTGACGATATCTTGGGAACCATTTGAGTCTTGGGAGTAGTTAGGCTTTACCGGCTTCATGAGCTCTTTGATTGGTATCGGGATGCCTTTCTTCTTGGGAGCAGGGGCTAATTTGTTGAGGGCGATGTTGTTCGTGTCCTTAATCGGTTGTTTTATTAGGAGATCGAGGTCATTTTGTAAAGATTTGGGAGGCGTTTCGTTCAGTATTTCGAAGTTTGATTGACGATGGATTGGCGTGTCGACTGGGTCAATGTACCTGAAGTCGTTCTTTGGTCTCACAGTCGGCATGACGGGTGAATTAGTTGGATTGTAAGAGAGATTCGAATCGATTTATTTTCAGTTGACGAGTTTTTTTTTTCATTTAAAGAGATTTGGAACCACAAAAACAGAAATAAAGATGAGATACACAGTGAAATACACAGAAATAAAGAGAAGAAGGAAGACTCTTCCAATGGATTTGAACATGTCTTTATTGTTAATTCTATTACTTTATTTAAAAATCTTTTATCTTCGCAGCAATGGCCTTTTCAACTTGTTTGTAGACCTCATCAACTGGTTGATCACAGAACAATCTTACAACTTTACCCTGTTTGTCAAAGTACTCGACAACAGGGTATGAAGTATCGATGAAAGTTCTGAATCTTTTTCTGATACTCTCAACGTTATCATCTGTACGGCCTGAAGTTTTACCTCTTTCTAATAATCTTTCCATCATGACTTGTTCTGGACATTCAAAGAAGATCGTGAAGGCACTTGTTGCGATCTCATTTTCAAAAGTTAATGCTTGATCCATCTTTCTAGGGAATCCATCAATTAAGAATCTTTTATTACCTTTAGCAGCTTCTTCCAACATTGTTTGCCTTAACAATGCAACGGTGACTTCCTGTGGGACAATCAGGCCATCCTTGATGCATTGGGCAATCAATTCACCGTACTGGGATCCTTTTCTTTGCTGCTCAGCTCTTAACAAGTCACCAGCTGATAGATGGACGAATCCATGATTCGAAACTAGTCTAGCACATTGGGTACCTTTACCAGAACCAGGACCACCCAAGATGAAAATAACGGAAACTTCGCCGTCTTTGAACGCCTTGGAAGGTTTGAGTTCCTTGACGGGCTCGACTGATTCGACTGGACCACTTCTTTGGTAGTTGATGGATATTAGAGAAGAACCAAGTGCTAAAGCACCTAATAACAATGCAATTTTACCTCTGTTTGATGAATTTTGGTTGTTTTGAGAAGACGAGTAAAAACGGGCAGAGTTGATTAGAGGTCTCTTAGCCAGTTGGACGGCAGATCTAGTGAGATTTCTTGATTGAAATGAGACAAATCTGTTCATTTCGGATGGAATTGTGATTTTAATGGAAATGTTTTTAAATTTTTCGGTGGGAATTTTATATAGAGAGATACAATAGTGATGATATGGTAGTAATGATAGTGATGGTAGTATATAGTAGTACACTCAACTATACAAAGACAACAAACCGTCGTTGTACCGCAAATATTTCCCATTAATCTCGTCTCCAAATCCCCTCGTAGCCAAATTAGCGAAGACTTTAGCAGGAATCTCAGGCTTCAACAGCTCATCATTCGATTTCAAGTCAGTGAATCTCTTTAACGATTCACTCGTCATGTTCTTACCAAACTTGTCTCTAATGTCAGCCTGCATAGAAGTATCAACGACACCGGGAGCCACTGCCACTGCCCTGATATCACGCTCTTCACTCGCCAATTGTGCCACAAACTGGTTCAGAGCAGCTTTAGAAGCACCGTAGGCACCCCAGCCATAATACCCTTTAGTGGAAGCACCTGATGAGACAACGACGACATTCCCCTTAGTCTTCCTGATGTGAGGAATCGACAATGAGACCAACGACACAACTGAGAAGAAATTGACATCAAATAACCGTTTCCATCTGTTTAGATCCACTAATTCAATGCGATCAACTGGCTCCAACACTCCAGCATTCGCTATAATTGAGTCAATCTTCCCAAATCTCTTCACAGCAACATCGACTATCCTCCCTGGGAGTGTCTCCTCACTCAAGTCTCCAACAACGATGGCCACTCTGTCCTCTCCATACTTCTTCTTCAACTCTTCCAATGGCTCTTCGCTTCTGGCCACTGCAACGACTTTATTATCAGCTTTCTCCAGTAAGATCTCCACTATCGCAGCACCAATCCCCTTAGAGGCTCCAGTGACGATGATAACAGCCATTCTATGTATTCTCTCTCTATATATTAGTAGAGATGAATGTATTTATCACCCGGAATTTATAAATTTATATTTTTGGATGAGACTTAAAGATTAAAGACTCATTCATCAACACTCAGCAATGGAAAGAAGTGAGTAGAAACACACGCCAGTAGAGCCACCTTCGGACAAACACTAACAGCAACCCCCAAAAGTAAACCCAGACTGGGCTAAAGGCGTCCTGTGCAGGAATATAACCATCCACGGCTATTGTAAATATGAAGGAAAAGGTTGTTCATTCAATCATGATGACGGTAAAACACACAAACATGTCATAGCTACAATCCCTGATGAATTCAACCATCTCTCACTTGAACCAAACATCTCAAGACCCCAATCTCAATCTCAACCAACTTCAAATGGTTCAATAAACGTTGAACAACCAAAGATGAAATTCAATCCTTCCTCTGCTGGTTATACTCCATCTTCAGTTCTAGCTAAATCTGCAACTGTTAGATCAACTGCATCTCCAAAATTAGCTGATTTACCTTCTTTCACTCCATCTTCAATCCCAGAAAACGAATCTTTACAACTGAATTCTGCTCCTTTATTACAATCAAGAACTTTTAACGTTGATAGTCCTGCCTTCACCCCATCTGCAAACATCACTTCTTTACAAACTTCTCCTATCTTATCTAACCCTTATCTGTCTCAAGATTCACCAATAAATCCAAATACTCAGTTCAATCCATACGCTCAATCAAATGATAATTCATTACCACCACAAAATTTTATATATCATAATCAACCTCCACCACAACCTTCACAACAACAATTCCATCAACCTCCTGATTTATACCCCTTACAATATCATCTATACGCACCAACTCCACCACCTCATTTACAATTACCTTTACATAACAATCAAGAAAATGCTCAAAGTTTATTCATACCAAGTCAATTAAGAGAACGTTTAAGTCAAAGAAATGAAGATACTTTGAAAACTTTCCCAAATTCAAATTTACCAGAATACGTTGACGTTTATTATGATTTATATCCATTAGATAAAACATTACAAAAAAATAATAAAAATTATGGTTATACAAACAGTTTATTCAAAGCTTTCTCAAACGTTGATGGTCATGCTTACACTTTAAGAAGAATTGAAAACGTTCAATTATCAAAGGATAAAAGTGTTTCCACTATAAAGAAATGGAAATCAATCAAAAATTCAAACATCGCTACAGTTATTGATGCTTTCACAACAAGAGCATTTGGTGATAATTCTTTAATCATAGTATATGATTATTATCCAAGTGCTAAAACTTTAGATGAAATT
Organism: Phaffomyces orbus; assembly: GCA_003708145.3. NCBI lineage: Eukaryota > Fungi > Ascomycota > Saccharomycetes > Phaffomycetales > Phaffomycetaceae > Phaffomyces > Phaffomyces orbus. Next base: position 54,379 of record PPNK03000021.1, read on the forward strand.
CATTGTAATCCAATCTTTGGAGAACAAAAACCTGTTAAGGGTCTATTATGGACTTATTTGATCCAAATCACAATGGCTTTAGCTTCAATTCATTCAGTTGGTTTAGCTGCAAGATCCTTATCGTTACCAAAAATCTTGTTAACAAGTCCAAATAGATTACGTTTATCAGATATTGGAGTTTCTGATATTTTACAATATAATGAAGAAGAAACTAAACAAGATGTTTTAAATTTACAACAATTAGATTTAACAAAATTAGGAAGTTTGATATTTCAATTATATTTAACTTCAATAAATTCATCATCATCTAAAAATTTAACTGATTTACAACATGTCGAAAAATTAGATTTCATTGATTTAGATTTAAAAAATGCTTTAATTTATTTACTCGATGATTCAAAATCTCGTTCAATTATTGAATTCCAATCATTAATCTCTTCAAAATTATATCAAGAATTTAATGAAATTCAAAATACAACTGATTTCTACGAATCTCAATTATCAAAAGAATTAGAAAATTCAAGATTAGTTAGATTAATGGCTAAAATTAACTTCATCATAGAAAGAACTGAATTATCCAAATCATTATCACCAATCGGTGAGAAATATCCAATTAAATTATTTCATTCTTATGTATTTCACCAAATTGATGAAAATGGTGCACCTGTTTTAGATTTATCTCATGTTTTAAGATGTTTAAATAAATTAGACGTTGGAATTGATGAAAAAATCTTGTTGGTTTCAAATGATGAACAAAGTTGTTTGATTGTTTCATATAGAGAATTAAAAGATCTTATTGCAAGAACTTTCACTGAATTATCAAATAATAGGAAATAAGTATTGTATAAGTTCAAAAAATAAAAATAAAGAAATCGTTAAAAGTATATACAGTTTAACTGTATTGATATTTTCTGGTATTTCTCTTCTTGAGTATCTTATTAATTCGATTCAGATACCTAACTGTATTAATTTACACGTTATGATCAACGTCTTTGATATAATTAAGATTTTTGATTTAATTACAAGTTGATAATATTAATTATATAACTAATTGGTGTTTCAGCAGCTATATATATATATATATTATACGTTAGCTCATGACATCTACGTCAAATAATTAATTAATTAATTGATAATTAATTATATTATAATTATATTATATTATAAATATATATAACTGAATTGATTAATATTAAATTATATTATAATATAATCTAATAATTATAAATATTAATTAATCAATTATTTTTATAATTTGAAACCGGCGGTGGTGTCAACGACGTTATAATTAATATAATTAATATATAATCGTATTATTCTCATGATCAATTGATACTATTGGTTTAATTATAATATTATGCTATTAGTCTAGCAGTTATATTGAAATATTCTATATTGTTTTTAGCACCAGTTACGAATATATTGATTTATAAACTCTTATGTCTTACTCCGGATAAACAGTGAATATCACAATATTTACCAAATAATGTAAAAAACCCAAGGCCCATTTCCAGCGAGTTATGTTGAGTCATGCTGTTGTATGATACTATATTTTTAACTATCAACGAAATGAAGTGGTTTTCTAATTTAAGATACATTAAAAATAAAGTGACACAAAACCAAAATATTTTAAACTTGAACAGTAAAAAAATTGTGGTTTGTTTAAAAGTTAGAGGAAGTAATGAATGAAGTACATTTAATAGATTCAACAGTTTATTTGGAAACTGAATAACATAGATTCCACCCAATTTCAAATTCTTTTGATTCAGATCTTACTAGTGTTTTTTTACAAATATGTCATATACACTGGATTATTATAAAAATAAATTTAAAAGGTTGGTTATTGAGTTTCATCATAGAAAGAATAAGATAGGAAACAGAGATGAACATATCATCCAACAAAAAGATCCAAATAAACCGTTTACTACTTTAAGAATTGAAGAAGAATGTGAAGATGAAATTAATGATAATATATCTGAATCAAGTGTCATTGAACAATTCGAAGGTTTTTCAGCTGATTTAGAAAACAATACACAAAAATCAAACAATTTGATTTCATCGACTTTGAACGGTATTTCAAGAGTTTCATCGTTTGAGAGAAGAGCTGGTTATACTGCCTCAAGACCAGTAACTCCAATTGTCACTAATTCTGAAATTAATCAAGAACAAAATGACTTAGAAATGAAGGAACATCAAAAAAGATTAGAAATTTCTTTAACTAATCATATCAACTATATTGAAACAAAGGATTTATTACCAAGAAGAAGATTTTGGATTTTTGGTAAAAGATATCCTAATTTAACTCAAAAATCTAGTGTTGAACACAGAAAAAAAGAAAATTTAAAGAATCAAAGTCCAATCCAATTGATTGATAATGAGGATGACGATGAGGAAATTGAATTGATTGCTCATTCTAGTAAGGTCCATCCTGATCATGAATTAGATATTGTTAGTTGTCGTGATTCTTCTGAAATTTTCAATTTTGAAAAAAATGATAAAGTTTCATCGTATTCAAGAAAAAAACATGCTGTTTCATTGATTAGTACATCAAAACCTTCAAGTAGAGAAGATTGTAATTGTGCTATTTGTTTGAGAAAAAAACAGAACAATCAACCTGAACCTTGGAAAGTTATAATGAATGATATTTCACTACATGCTGCTTTATTATCAACTGGAGCAAAACCTCAAATTCAATATGAATCAATTAATAATTTAGTTGCAGATTTTACAAGTTCAAAACATAAAGGATTAGTTAGTGTTAACTCTATTAGACATTTATCCAATGGAAGTGATACATCAGAATTAATTTCTTTACAAACTCATGATAATTTAGATTTAAAGAGATTTACAGTTATGAATGATGAAAATCAAGTTTTAGAATCTGATCTTTTAGAATTTTCTAAACCTCCAACAAGAAGACAAGTCTCACTCAATGAAACAGTACAAAATGCCTCAAAAGATCAATCAAATAATTCAATAATCTCTGAATCATTACTGGCCGAAATACCAACCTCAGGTTTATATGATGATGTTTTCCAAATTTATGATTACACTGAAGAAAGTGGAGATAAAAGTTTGAAAAAATTAGGGAAAAAAGAAGAAGAAAATGAGACAATTTCAGAGACTGAACCACTTAGGTTATCTAATAGAGGATTTAAACAGCTTTTTTAATTTAATGGAACATTTTTATATACAAAAGTCTTCTACTTGTAACTGTAGTTACTTGAGATTTACCAGAAAAAAAACCGGGAAAAATTTGACAGAAAAATCTAATTATGTTTCTGACACTTTTTGAGGCTGACAAAAATAACTAGTATGAAACCAATTTAGACGTTTCAAATTTTATATGGTTAACTTCTAACAAATCTTATTCTGATAAGTTTTTTAAAATAGAAATCACTTATACTCTAGAATTCTTAGTTATAAAATGGGTTGCTCTGCAAGTACACCAGTTAATGATGGAGAAATGGATCCATTTCTTCAAAGCAAGAGAGCAAATGCCATGATTGAAAAAAGATTACAATTAGAGAAACAAAGAGATAAAAGTGAAGTTAAATTATTATTATTGGGTGCAGGAGAATCAGGTAAATCAACAGTTTTGAAACAAATGAAAGTTTTACATCACAATGGATTTACTCATCAAGAAAGACAACAATACTCTCAAGTTATTTGGGCTGATGCAATTAACAGTATGAGGATTTTAATTCTTCAAGCAAGAAAATTAGATATTGAATTAGATTGTGATCAGATTGAATCTGAATTGAACCAATATAAACAATGGATTTTAAGAGCTAAAGTTTTAGATCAAATTGATACAAGTATAGCTGGTGGTTCTGGATTTTTAAACGATTATGTTTTAAGATATAGTGAAAGAAGTGAAATTAAAAGAAAAAATGCAAGTACTGGATTAACTGGATCAGTTTGGGATAATTCGAATAGAGAAGATGGATCTGATTACAATGAAGATAATCCAAGATTAGACATGGGTGAAATCAAAGAAAGTTTAAATGATAATTCAATTAGACCAGGTGTTAGTGCAATTAATTCGAATATCTTGAAAGCTGGTAATCAAAACATAACAAGAGATCAAATTGCTGAAGCAATTACTAATTTATGGCTACATGATAGAGGAATTCAACAATGTTTTATGAGATCTAATGAATTTCAGTTAGAAGGTAGCGCAGCTTATTATTTTGAGAATATTTCTAAATTTATTGATCCACAGTATATTTGTACAAATGAAGATATTTTGAAAGGTAGAATCAAAACCACAGGTATTACAGAGACGAGTTTTAATATTGGTTCTTCCAAATTTAAAGTATTAGATGCAGGTGGTCAAAGATCTGAAAGAAGAAAATGGATTCATTGTTTCCAAGATATCACGACAGTATTATTTGTTTTAGCAGTTAGTGAATATGATCAAATGCTGTTTGAAGATGAAAGAGTTAACCGTATGCATGAAGCAATCATGTTATTTGATTCTTTATGTAATAGTAGATGGTTTATTAATGTTCCATTTATTTTATTTTTGAATAAAGTTGATTTATTTGAAAAAAAAATCAAATCAAGTTCAATTAAAAGGTATTTCCCAGATTATCAAGGTAAAAATGGGGATGTTGAAGATGGATTAAAATATTTTGAAAGTTTATTTCTACGACTAAATAGAACAAATAAACCAATCTATGTTCATAGAACTTGTGCAACTGATTCTCAGAGTATGAAGTTCGTTTTGACAGCAGTTACAGATATGATAGTCCAACAGAACTTGAAGAAGAGTGGTTTGCTATGAGTTCAAGAGTAGAAACCTGTACATTATGCATTGATTAAATAACTGTTCATATAAATAAGAGACATTTTTTTTGACACTTTTTTGTATATAGAGTCTTACCAGTCTCTCCAAAATTTTCTAAAAAAAATAGACTTTAATACCACTTCTGTTCAAGGAAAATCTATTGTAATTTGTGGATATTTTTTTTCCGAAGTGATCCCGTAACCCGTTGAAAATCGGTTAAAAAAATCTGGGGATTGATCATAAAAGTTCTCTAATCGATAAAAACTTGAGAACTTTTGTTGATTCTTCTCTTTACATCTCCCATCATTCATTCAGAGATATTAGGATATATATATTTATTCTTAGTTTTATATGTGATATAATGGAAGCAAGATACAGAGGAGTACGCATATTTGGATTTGGTTCAATAATACCCATGGACCTGATAACAGATTATGGGACTCATTTACTCACAGAGAATGAAGATATTAGTACACATCACATCACACCAAACTCAGCAACATTAAGAGGAACACCTAATAATGAATTGTTAGAACAAGGAGGAAAAAGAGATATAGATATAAGCTTCATAGAACACAATACGCTTAGACAAGAAGACACCTTAAGTTTAGACGGTAATACTAGATTTCCATCATCTCAAAATTTTAACACAATGACAAATGAAGATTATAGTAATAGTAATAATAACTATGTTCATGATATCAAACATTCAAATCAGAGTAAGACTGTTCAGAATGTGAACGAAATTGGAAGAAATCAAACAATAAATTTCAATGATATTAATTTGATTAATGCAATAGTATTCAAAGCTGAACTAGGAAGAGTTTCATTATTAGAGCTTAGTGATGAAAATGATAATACACAAATAGTTGATATTTATTAATGAAGAGTCTTTCAATTGCAGATTCACTAATGATTATGATGTTGGATATGATGATATACGGTAATTTATAAATAGGCGCTACTAGTCTATTCACTTGAGCAGAAAGTTATACGAGATTGATTTTTCTTTGCGCTAATAATTAGGCGAACAGATAAGCGTTGAGACTGGACATCTTAAGAAGTGCGCAGGACACCAAATAAAAAAAAAAGTATTTGAGCCTCCTAAATTATTGTAGTTTATGATTTAAAGATACCGTCAAAAGTACAAGAAACCGGGCTATACTGAAGAGTATTAGGATGTTCTCCAAGATTTTAATTTCTAGTGAGTAGATATCTCTGATCATACACATAATTGGATTGTTTACGACTCAAAGATTTGAAAACCTGTAAGATTTTGTGTATGTGATTTTAGATAGAATAGCCTCCAGTCGATACATAGATTTACCTGTTGAGATTTTCCATTTCGTTTTAACGTTAACGAAATTCTATATTAAAATTCATGTAAATGAGGTAACATAATTTCTAAAGTTCATTCTCTCTAAAGAAAAGGAACGAATTTCAATGATTTCGAGTCAGTTTGAAGAAATCAACCAAGTCAGACCAGTAGAGGCAAATTAATCAATTTTTAGACTTAATACTTAATGTGATTGGTTATAACTAGCGCAGTACCAGTATATTTACTATTTACTGAATAATATGTTAATGAAATGGGAAAAATGATGATAGTTTAAGTGAAATTTCCAATGACCTGAGAAATCTTTAGACTATACTATATTTAAATAATCATAAATTGTGGATTCCAGTTTCACGTATTTTTTGCTCAGTTTTATGTATTTGTGCAATTAATAATTAAGAATTTACTACCAAACCAGTCTTTTACAAGATATTTGACATACTGAAAGATGGTTATTATTATTTGATTGAACTAGATTCATTTCAAATAGTAAGCAAGTCAATGAAAATTTGAAAAAATTCACCTCATTACATAACTGTTTTCAACGATTAGTGCTCAAACATAATCAAACACATCTAGAGCTAAATTTAAAAGATTATATATAAGACACTGTCAATCTTTCTGAATTTCCAATCAATTATCACAGCATCAAACGATATCTGTTATAATAATGTCAATTCAATCAGGAAATATAGGCAAAATTTCATATTTACCATTAAATGAAATAAAGAGACCAATCCCACCTGTTTTAGACTATGATAAAATAGATGCAATGGTTTCACAATTGAATGGTGTTCCAATGGCCAGTAAAACATGTACGATAGAACAAGCGAGGGATCTTAATGGTGAACTACCCCCGGTTGATGTCCTTGCAGTTAGAGAAAAGGGAAAAACCTATTATTTTGCATTTGGTGGGTGTCATAGATTTCAAGCATATGAAAGGTTAAATGGTGAAAAGATGGTGAAATGTAAGATTTTACCTGCTACTAAAAATCAATTGAAGTTGTATTTAGGTGGATCATTGAGTTCATTTTTTGAAGAAGAGCAGATGAGTTGAAAGATTTAGATTTAGAGATTTAGATATTTAATGAAATGAGTAAAATGAAAAAGTTAGTCTCAAAGTTGTAATTTGTTAGTGGATCTGAATTTAAAATTTAGATCCTCATGGAGCCAGAAACATGGTCTTTAAGTGGTGATAAAGACCTGGGAATTAAGTACTAGATAGTTGACAATCACGAAATGAATCATACAAAAAAACAGAATCAAAGAGATTGATTAATCGGGAAGTTTTGATATAACAGTCTCTGAATAAGTGTCATTAATTACTATAAGCTGCTCATATATATGCCAATTTCTAAATATTAAAACGGTCAAGAAGCAGGTTTCAAACTTTTCTCATTTCTTTTTTTTGGTTGACTGTAAAATCAATTCAGAATCAGTTATTTTACAGTGGTTATAACAGTATGAGGCTTGAGCTACATATTTATCATGGAAAACAGTTTTTTTTACTTGTCTTCAACACAGGAAATGAAAAATCTAGATCTAATTTATATCCAAATCAGTCTTCCCAATGGGCACCAATATCATCTAAAAACCTCATGAACTTATATCATTATGTTAAACTGTATTGGATCTTATACTTTTTATCTGATCCTAAAATGTACGGAGAATTTAGCACCAAGTGACATATAATGATTTTTCTTTTGTAAAAACGTGGGAAATTATATCTTATCAAAAGCAGACACCATAAGGAATAATGTCACACTACACTAAGAACTTAATGGAATCACATAAAGTTGGAAAATAGACGATAATGTACAGGATAAAACCATTTATATTACAGTCAAACATGAGACATGAGTCTATCATTATAAATTACTTACGCAATATAGATAAAATCTGACATTACAAAGGGAAGATTAGTGACACAATTTAAATTTTGTTAAGTAATTGGTGAATTCACAGATGTACTGCATGATAGAATCATTTCGGTGATCAACCAATTACCCTAACTGTATAAAGGATTGAAACGAAGAGCCGGCCTGTGTATTATGTATGACAGCATTGATTGGAAGAACATACACGTTTTTAAGCTGAAGTATTATAATCGTAAGGGATTAGTTTGGTATTGCATCTCAATGCTCATGGACCCTAGTTCTTTAACGATTTAAATTCCGCACTAATGAGCTGAGGGTGTTACTGTATCATATAGAGAAGAAGAGAGGATTTTATGTATATGTTTTGAAGAGAATCATGTTTGAGAATCATACGTGTGCGAATAATCTTGGGAAGTTATGGCTAAATTACTTCTAAGTTCTCAATATAACTAATAACATCTATGCAACGTTTACTGTCATGAGATACTAATTATTATGTCAGTAAGTTTTCTGTTGTAGCACGAGGCCTCAGAAATACAGTCTTTATTTTACCTGGATCAATTTTGTAACAATGCAGGGACCACCAAATTTCTCCTTTTTTTTTCTTTTTTTTTGACACAATGAATTGTTGAATCAGAACCATTTGATACGCAAAATTAAATGATTGAAACCTCAACTAATACAACTAATAAAAGACATTTAATTCCTATTAATCAAACGATGTGATCTGATTTAACAAATTTAATTCCTTCTTTTTGCCCAGAGCCACCACGTTTTCCTTTTGGCTTCTTAATTCCAGGCCAAGACTCCTCTGGAACACACTGGACTTGTGCATCGGTAGCGGAACAGCGGGGGCCTCTAGGCAGAAAAGGTCTACATTTCTAGACGGAGACTCCTTCTAGAGAATTTAACTTGGCAATTGGGAACCACTAAAAAAAAATTCTCTTTTAATTTCTTCTCTTTTCAAACAGTCAAGAGAAAGACATTAAAGAGAAGAGTTTTTTTAATTAGAAATTTAGCAGTACCACATGGGCAATTGGAAGATAATCAGTTGTAAAATTTATTTTACTTCTGATATATAAATATCTTGTTAATTCCTTTAATTTGTATATTTCATTCTCTTGTTTTTAATATCTGTATCTTTAATAAATTAAATCATCCATAATGGCTAGATTAGAAGGATTTGATTATATCTTTGCAATTGCAGTCCTCTTTGCATTCTTAGATGCCTGGAACATTGGTGCTAATGATGTTGCTAACTCTTTTGCCTCATCTGTCTCTTCAAGATCTTTGAAATATTGGCAAGCTATGATCTTAGCTGGTATTATGGAATTTTTAGGTGCTGTCTTAGCTGGTTCGAGAGTTTCTGATACTATTAAAAATAAGATCATTAACGTTGAAATTTTTGAAGATGAACCAGCTGTTTTAATGTTAACTATGGCTTGTGCTTTAGTTGGTTCTTCTGTTTGGTTATCTGTTGCTACTTGCTTGGGTATGCCAGTTTCTACTACTCATTCTATTGTTGGTGCTGTTATTGGTTCTGGTGTTGCTGCTGCAGGTGCTAATAACATTCACTGGGGTTGGAAAGGGTTTTCTCAAATTATTGCCTCATGGTTTATTGCCCCAGCTATTGCAGGTGGATTTGCTACTATTATCTTTTTGATTTCTAAATATGGTGTTTTAGAAAGAAAACATTCAATCAGAAATGCTTTCCTTTTAATGCCTTGTTTGATTTACTTAACTTTCAGTGTTTTAACCATGTTAATCGTCTGGAAAGGTGCTCCAAATTTAAATTTGAACAAATTATCAAGTGGTGCCATTATTGGTTCAATTTTTGGTGTTGGTGCTGTTGCTACTTTAATTTATGCAACTTTCTTATTCCCATACTTTAGAAGAAGAATTGTTTACGAAGATTGGAGATTAAAATGGTATCATATTGCTTTAGGTCCAATGTATTTTTTCAAATCAACTGATGATATTCCACCAATTCCAGAAGGTGTTAGATTAGTCCCAGATTACTATGAAGGTAAACGTTTTGATGAATATGAAGATTTAAGTAAAGACGTTGAATCTGAACCAGTTTCTGATGAAGACAAGAACAATTCATTTGATAAAAATTTGGAAAATTTGGAAAATAAATTTGAAAATAATGCTAGACCAACTCATGATCATGATCAACCATTAGAGAAAATTACCACAACTGCTCAATTATGGTGGTCTTTATTGAAACAACCAAAACAATGGCCAAAATTAATCTGGTTAATCATGTCTCATGGTTTCACTCAAGATGTTATTGGTAACCAAGTTAATGGTGGTGGTATTTTAACAGGTGATATTAAAACCATGCACTCTAAATCCAAATATTATGACAACAAACTTGAATACTTATTTTCCTTATTACAAGCCATCACTGCTTGTACCATGTCATTCGCTCATGGTTCCAATGATATTTCAAATGCTGCAGGTCCATTATCAACCGTTTACACTGTCTGGACTACAAACACTGTTGGTTCTAAATCTGAAGTTCCAATCTGGGTTTTATGTTTCACTGCAGGTTCATTAGTTTTAGGTTGTTGGACTTTTGGTTATAACATTATGAGAAACTTGGGTAACAAATTAACTTTACAATCTCCATCAAGAGGTTTCTCAATTGAATTAGGTGCTGCTTTAACCACTGTTCTTGCTACCCAATTATCAATTCCAGTGTCAACTACTCAATCTGCAGTTGGTGCTACTGTCTTTGTTGGTTTATGTAACAAAGAATGGAAAGCTGTTAACTGGAGAATTGTTTCATTCTGTTACTTAGGTTGGATTTTCACTTTACCATGTGCTGGTATTATTGCTGGTATCATAAATGGTATCATCTTAAACGCTCCAAGAAAAGGTGTTCAATATACTTTAACAGAATAATTAAAATTTCTTTTCAATTCTTTTTATTACATTTGTTTTTTTGCAGAAGGTTTGTTTTAAAATTTCATTATATATAACTTTATTTAATTTGAAATTTATTTGTTTTTGAAATTGTTGTTTTTATTTGGTGATAATACAAAAGTGATTTACCTTTTACATTTAATTTTAATGATCTATTAAAGTCATTTCATTTTGAAATTTAATTGAGCCTTATATATTATTTTTGTTTTTTTAATTTACTCAATATTTAATTTTTTAATAGAGATCTTTCGTTCATTTATAGAATAACCATTTTGTAGTTTATTGTTGTTATATTTATAGTTGGTATGAGTAGGTCCTAATTGAGCGAAAACAGAGATCAATTATCTGAATTAGGAAATTTCCACATTCATCAAAATACCCCAATTTTTCAAAAGTTGGAGAAAAGCAAAAATTTCCGTTTTGAGAAGCAAAATTTCAACAAAAAAAAATTGGATAAATAAGTTAAACGAGATATTTGGAGTAAGATAAATGTTATAAAAAGAATGGAAATTGTTCATATTTTTCTTTCATTGATAAATTTTGATTAACAATCTATATTTATTCTATAAACTTATACACTCATAAATTTCCTTGTCATCAAGTTAGATATTTTATTTGGGATTTATTGAAGAAATACACACACATATAACATTAAGAAAAAAAATAATTGTGGTTTTAGATCAAAAACTTTATAATGTTACACAAAAACGACAATTTTTTATTTGATTTCAATGATTATATAAATACTTCATTTCATACCACAAATTATTTATCAGAGTCTGTTAGTCTAATCAATCAAAATAAATCATCTTGGTTTAACAATAATCTGAAAGATCATAATTCGGATTTAGAAAATAAGATCAATCATAGAAACAAAGATCAATCTTGGTTATTGGTATTGATTACTGGTGCCTGATAATCGGATTTATAATTTGATTGGGTCTCTTGAGTTTTTGTGTGTGTTTTTAGTTTTGGTTTTTATTAGTTTTTGGTTTTTGGTTTTCAGTTCTTGGGTTTAGTTTCTTAAATAAAATATATACACAAAAATGGGTTTAGAGTTTAGGAGTCTTGATGACTTTAAAGATGATGAAACTATCGTTAATGATAAGGATAAGAAACTCGTTGAAAAAATGGTTAATAATGTTAAATTTGAATTAATTGATGCTAGTTTTATTTGTTATTTATTATATGGATTAATCATTTTATTCATTGATGTTTTAGTTTCTAATGATTGTTTAATCTCTGGATTTATGTCCATTTTATTTGCATTTTATTTCTTATTAATGGGCATACAAAAAAAGTATGTTAATTTTAAAGGCTATTTAGGTATTAGTGTTGTCAATGGAGCTATAGTTTGTTTAATTGGTGTTCATAATAGATTTGAATTATTGAATAAGTTTCATACTTTCCAGTTAACAAATGAATTGAAATTAATGAAGAGTTCAATCTCTGGTGAAATCTTCACATTAATGACATTTTTATTAGTTTTGATATTTGAATTGATTATTTCTTCTTTATATGAAACGTTGAATAAAAATTTGATTATCTGTGAAGAGATTTTAAGTGCTTGAACTATATCTTTTATTCATTTATACGAAATGAGATATAATATTATGGAATTTATTACTTGTAGCGTTATCGGGATTATTTCCACTTTCGGATTCATTTCTGCCACCACACCTGATATCAAAAGAAGTATAAACTTATAAAGAGTCCAATTAATAATCATTTTTTTATATTTATTTCTACAAAAGTTATACAATGAGCATCGATTACAAGACCAAATACGAGAACTTGATTGCTAAAAGATCATCAACAAGAGAAGTTGGTTCATTTTATTCATTTGATTTACCTTCAGATATAGTTAAACATCCTAATCCAATCAGATTAGCTGGTGGTACACCAAATGAAGGATTTTTCCCTATTGAATCAATACATTTGAATTTAATCAATGAACCATTCCAACATCTATCATATGATTCCAAGACACCTAATTTGAATAAATTTGATATCAATTCTGAACAAATCCATGAAATTAATGAAAATAATTCAAATCATACTTATAGATATACTGGCAACCCTAATGAGATTCCAATTGCTAGAGGTTTCCAATATGGTGAAACTGATGGATTCCCACAATTAAAGAAATTTGCTAAAGAATTGATCTCAAAGACAAATTCACCTGGTTTTGAAAATTGGGATATTACTTTAACTAATGGATCTGGTGATTCATTATCTAAGATAGCTGATTTATTAGTTGAAGATAACGGTACGATCTTAGTGGAAGAATTTACCTTCACTCCATTCAATTCAAGTGTCACTAATTATAAAGGGACAGTCATCCCTGTTAAATTGAACATTAGACCAGAAGATGGAGAAGAATCTGGAATTGATGCAAGTGCATTAGATGAATTATTGACGAATTGGGATGTTGATGAGAGGTATAAACATTTACCTAAACCAAGGGCTTTATATACGATTCCAACGGGACAAAATCCAACAGGGTTATCACAAAGTATTGAATTAAGAAAGAAGATTTATTCAATTGCTGAAAAACATGATTTTATAATCATTGAAGATGATCCATATGGTTGGATTATCTTCGATGAATATGGTAAACCATCACGTTATGAAGATGAAGATGGATTCACTAATGAAGAATATTTGGAAACTTTAAAACCAAGTTATTTAAGAATCGATACTAGTGGTCGTGTTATTAGATTAGAAACTTTTTCTAAATTATTTGCACCTGGATTAAGATTAGGGTTTATTGTAGCTAATAAGTATTTCATTGATAGAATTGTTTTACATGCTGCAGTTACATCAAAATCTCCATCTGGTGTTTCACAGTTGATTTTCAATAATGTTGTTACTAATTGGGGTGGTGTTGATGGTTGGATTAGATGGTCTAAAAAAATTGCAAAGCATTATACAAGAAGAAGAGATATTTTATTGAAATCTTTATATGAAACTAAATCTTATGAAAAGGGACAATTTTCAGTAATTGAACCAGATGCAGGTATGTTTGTTATTTTATTCATTAATTTAGAAAAAAAATTTCCAAATCCTCAAGATTGGGAGAAAATTTTACTTCAATTAAGATTGAAATCTGTGACTAATGGAGTTGAGATCGTTTTCGGTAATAGAATGGCATCAGTGTTGGAGAATGATTTTACTTTATCAAAATCGAATTTCATTAGATTAACTTTCGCTGCTGTTGATAATGATGAATCATTGAAAGAAGGTGCTGAAAGATTAGGTAAAACTATTGAAGAGTTTTTCGAAGATTTGGAGAACGGTAAGTATGATTCATTGAGTGAGTGAATATTGAGTATTGTATTATATACATGTGTTTTCTGATCTTTTGTAGAGTCAATGTGTGGGCCTCCCGATTTTGGTGATGTTTAAAAAATGAAAAAAAAACTGATTTTGTAGATGTAAATATTCCATGATTTTACAGATTTTATAATAAATTGAAAGATGGAACTTCTACCAGAAGGTCAAACGAACCAAATTGAAGTGTTATTTGAAGATCAACAAAAAATCAATGAATTTTCTAAATTAGTAAACAAGAAGGATTTTTTAAATTCAGAATTATTGAAACAAAAACAAGAAAAGGAATACATTGAAGATATATCACTAGAGATCGAACTGATTGATGAAGATGAGTTAATCAACTACAAGATGACCGAGAATTGTTTTGTTTTGATGAAACAAAGTGATGTTGTTGAGAAACTAGAAGTTGATTCAAATCAATTAGACGTTGAGGTTGAAGAATTGAATGATAAGATAAATGCCATTGATGACCGATTGAAAGAGTTGAAGAAGGATTTGTATACTAAATTTGGAAATGCTATTAATTTAGAACGTTGATGTGTGATTTTTATTGATTGGGTAAGAGAATAAGAAGTGTCATATTTTTATCGATATCGTATTAGGTTGTTGATAGCTGATAGAAGTTTTGGATTCATGAATATATACACTTGTATATGGTATATAAAGAGGGAGTATCTTATATAACGAAATGATCATAAAAAGTATATTATAAAAACTGTACCATAAAACTATACCATTATATCATAAAAGTACATCATAAAAAGAGTGAAATAAAAAAGTCATGAAAAGGATAAAGATAAAGCATAAAATTCTCAAGTTTCTTGATTGATTGAAACGGTGGAATCTTCTTCAATAAAGAACCCCCATTTTTCACTCAATTCATTAATAAT
Source organism: Phaffomyces orbus (assembly GCA_003708145.3). Classification (NCBI taxonomy): domain Eukaryota; kingdom Fungi; phylum Ascomycota; class Saccharomycetes; order Phaffomycetales; family Phaffomycetaceae; genus Phaffomyces; species Phaffomyces orbus. The sequence continues at coordinate 69,541 of PPNK03000021.1, forward strand.
TTTCAAAGCATCATCGTTAATTGAAGAATCTTTAACGTCATCAGGTATACTGAACGCAAAACCTGTAATCAAGGTACTGTATTCATGTGTAATAGAGCCTCCCAATGCCAAAATCTTGTCCTTGACCGTTGTTAATGCTATTGAAGGTGTTAATTGACCTTGTTCAAACACTAGGATGTATGAGTCTGAATAGGGGAGATGTTAGTTGATGGAAGACATGTGTGGTTAGTGGGGGGAACATACGTGCTACACATAGAGTTATTAGGGAGAAGATTGTTATGATTGATTGGAGTTTCATTGATTTGAGTTGGTTTGAGTAGTTTATTAATAGCAAAGATGATTTTTTTACGTAATATTTATTCTGTATTCTATATATTTTGTCCTGTTTCTGTATTCTATACACTGTATCTACACTATACACTACACAAAGAATATAAGTACATAATAATTAGACCATTAAACAACTTATATAATTATAATCATAGATCAGGATTCAATATAAAATCACAAAAATATTTGATCGATGAATAAATTTCTTTACCAACTGGTTTTATATAACTTGAAGGTAATAAAAATCCATGAGAACCGGTATCTCTTAATTTCAACTGGAATGCCCAATGAGCTCTATTATGATACATATAATCTAAACTTGACCCTGCACCTAAACCAGGAAGCCAATCAACACCACGATCTTCACAAGCAGGTAAAACTTCATAATGTTTACCTGATTTCAATCTAATCTTCTTCTGTAAACCATAAGCTAATTCTATTAAATTTTCAGCATCTCTTGGTTCATCATCACATGAATAAGCATATGGATATAAGATTTTTTGAGTATATGAATGTAAATCTATATAACCATAAATATCATGTTGATTTTTAGTTATATTTATATAATTATTGATATTTTTAGCTTCGATTGCTTCGAATTCGACTTCTCCACTGTATGATTCACCACAAGGGAAATCTTCTGATCTTGACCAATGATAACCGAAAGAATGATCGATATCAATACCAAAACATCTAGGTAAATAAGTTTCTTGTCTATTTTTCCTCCATAATCTATCTGCAGTCCAAGTGTATTCGTAACCATCTGGATTGAATATTGGGATGATTAAGAAATCTAAATGGTTTAAAAAGAATGTTTCCTTTTTATAATATCTATCTGAATTATAACGTTCTAATATTGTGGAAATGATGTATAATGATGTAGAGACACTGACCCATTCTCTTGCATGAACACCACTTGTTATGACTATTGTCTTTTTATTTGGATTTAAACCTAGTGGAGAACTTAAATGGATTGCCTTAATATCATTACCTTCGAAAGTTGTACCTAACCATTCAATGTTGACTAAATCAGGGTATGATTCTTTGATGAGGTCTAACCAAGAATAGATTGTTGTTAATGGTCTGTATTCTTTGAAGAACAAATCTGATAAAGTTGTGATGGTTGAGTTATCCAAAGTTTGTGATTGTAAAATATCGTTGATATTGAAAGTGTCTTTATTATCATTATTATTATTGAGATATTGTTTCAATGGATCATCTTTATGATTTGGGAAGGTTTCAAAGATGGATTGAGCTAGATCTTGAATGATTATATCGTAAGGTATGTTGATATTGATTAAATCATTCTTATGAATTTTATAATCAGTGAATTTTGAATTAGATTCCCATTTATCGAAATGTAAAGGTTCTTTTATTTGAGTGGAGTTGATTCTTATGATTTGGTAGTCTTTATATTGATTCAAATCGTATAACCATTGATCTTGATGATCTTTATAACTGACAAACAGGTTATCTTCTGATGGTTGTTGTTTGTTGAAGTTGAATAAATCCAAAAAAGATTGGGAAGAAGTTGATGAAAAAGGGTAGAAGTCCGGAAGTAGAAAGGCGTGTGAGGATGAGGATATGGAGAGTATTGATAAGATGGAAGTGAGTTTCATTTTGTTCTTTAAAGAGAGATGTGTAGAGTGCAAATGATTTTTCGTTGTTTTTTTTGAGGACAGAAGGACAGAAGCGATGGTGTTGATACATTTCATTTACTCATACATAATTACTAAAAAAAAACCATAAAAATTCAACTTCAAGCTTCCTATATTCTAAACTCAAATCATCTGTTTTTGAGAATAATGGAATGATACTTTTAGGATTATGTGATTCGAATTTGAATAATTGTGATGTTGATCGTGGTCCAATGTCTTGAATATCTTTATCCAAAAGAAATTTCATATCAATATAAGTTGTTTGAATATTTTGCAACATTGAAATTTCTGACATATTAATACCAATAATGAATTTTAATAGATAACAAAATATTGAATCTTTATCTAAACACGAGGATATATTACACACTGGTAAAGCATCAAAAATCATTTTTTGGGCATCTTCCAATGAATTTTAAATCAAAAGCATTAAGTTGTAACTTTATAGCCTCATCAGAGTATGGATGTAAAAATGGTGGTTTTATGAAAATATGACTATTTTCAATCAAACTGATGTTGTTTTGGGAAGTCCATTCTTCAAGTCTAATCCTATACATTTTATCTGTTTCTTTTTCTTCTTTTTCTAAAAATGAATTCAAATAGGCATTATACCCTTCAATTGAATTATATTCATCATACATTTCTTTGTTGTCACCAAATAAAGCAGCATTAGATAGCACATTTGTCGATGATTGAATTTTTTCAGATAGTTGTTTGAATTTAAAATGAATCTCAGATATTTGTATCACTGAGTACACTGTATCAACGAAGTCATTGAAATTTGAAGCTGAAGAAATGCTGTCAACTTTCTGGATAATTCTACACCAAGATAATAAAGAATTTTTTGTTTACTTTTAACTGTAACCTCATTTTGATAAGTTCATATAAAGCAATAGACTCTATATATGGTCTGTTTGATGACTTAAATTAGTTTACTTTTGAGTTTGTGGTTTTTTGTGTCACAATAAAAAATCACAAATCATTCAAAAGGCCACATTTTGAGTATCTTTCTGTGTTGTTAAAATTTCTCAAGACTCATGAAACAGGAAGCTTTATATTAGAGTGGTTTCAAACAGAATGTTTTCAGTTTAAAGATAAAATTCTCTAAACCAGAGAGTCAATGAGTTTCATAATTTAGTGATTGTGATTGAACTATAATCAATTACGAGCTCTCAAAATCTTGAGATATAGATACACATCTTCTTCAACTTCTTTACCTAAAGACAATAATCGGCACCTCTACCAATCTCCAACTTACTAAAGTCACTTATCAATATTTCAACTTCATTGGCTTAAAGTACTATAAATTCAATTCCATTAACAATAGTAATAAAAAAGAATCCCTAATACTGTTCACACTGTTAAATAGATGTAGTTTTACAACTTCAACTACTATTGTTTAAACTGTTGTTACTACTTAATTTACAAGGTATTATTACTTCATATACTAGGTATTTCTGAAGTTTAAAGAGAGTGCCTCCAGAGCCACTCAACTAATTAATTCAACTATATAACTGAACTTCCATCATGGATAAAACATGAAATACAACATCTCACACAACTTCACCAACTATTCCAACTATTTTGAGAAATATCTCTTCAAGAACTAGAGCTGCTTATTTTAAACTACCTATTTTAAACTACCTATAAAATTTATCAAATTTAACAACCTTTCTTTATCAATTGAATAAGAATGTAGTGGTATATATATAGTATATATATCACTGTCTCCCTACTATCGTATTGAGCAACACATCGAATCCCACAACTTTCCTCTTCATCGTCAACCCAAAGCAGAAGACTGTGAACATCATTGCAAACATGAAATAAAGAGCCTTTGAAGTTGAGTAAAGACAAACGATTATGACAGTGATTGATTTGATGAGCCATTCATTGATGGGCCAGTTGTAGTTGGATGATTCTGAGGAGATGATGTCGTGAAATTTGACGAACAGTGAGCTTGAAGAGTGGGAATCTAGCAGGAATGATTGGATATCAGAGGTGAAGTTTAGTGAGAATGAGGCTAAAGATAGGAGTCTCGCTGCCAGTCTAGCGAAGAGTAGAGGGAATAGCCATGAGAGTATTATTGATTCAATGTAGTTTCTTCTCATTGGTGTATTATAGTGATATAGTAGTGATAGTAAATACTTTTTATCCGAATAATGTATTGATAGTAATAAATAGTATATAAATAATGAATAAATAGTATATAAATAGTATATAAATAAATAAATAGTATATAAATAGTATATAAATATCACTTCACATTAAACATTCGAACAGGATACGATTCATCATACATTCCAGAATCTTTAACGATGAAAGTTTTGGTCTTTCGATCATTCAAATCAGGTGCAACACCACTGAATTCACAACTTGATTGTTTCAACACTTCCACTAACTCACCTTTACCGGTTTCATACAATTGCAACGTCTTTATTCCCTCGTCACCTTTCAATAATCCATTATCCTTGTTCAAGTTACCAAATTTGATCAATCCTGCAATTTTAGACTGGTTGAAAGATGAAACTTGAGGATAATCTCTTCTTGTGTCACGATCTAGATATCTGTTCTTCATTATATCGTTATTTGGAATGACATTTGGTGGATTGTATTGCCTTGGAGAGATGATTGGAGTTCTGTATAAGGACTGAACTGGATTACCAGACGATCTCTCTGGTGCAATGACCAACAGTTTACGGATCTTTTCCCAGATTCCCTTTGATCTTGTGGAGTATTTAGTGTAAATTGGTTGCATTGGTGGTGTGCTATGGTAGTATTGGTATATAATAGTATATGGTACTAATGGTATATATGGTGATGTTTAAGGAGAATTCGGATTATAAATATCGGAATAATACTCATACAATACAATACAATACAATAACACAATACAATACAATGACTCTCAGAACTTCAACTACTCAGTACGTCCTCTTCAACTCAGTCTCTCTGGCTCTGCTGATCAACGGGCTCTCACAGTTGTTATCAAGAGACCTCCCTGTCCATCTAAGAGAAGCTGGCCATTTCCAATTCCTCACAAACTTGTCTTTACTGCTCACAATCATATCACTCACCATTGAACTGGCATCCACACTAGTCCCATCCATCGCAGAACTCAGTAACTACCTAACACTGACTTCACTCGTGCTGGAATTCATCGTCTCATTGATCTATTGGAGTTTGAAGCTATTCTTCCTAGAACTCATCGTCAACACGAAAGAGATCCCCGTTGAGAACTTCATCCCGTTGCCACTAGACTTGACAATCCACTTGCTGCCTTTCCTGGTGCTCGTCACTGATATCTTGATACTAAAGAAGAGACAGAATAAGAAGAAATTGATTGTAATCTTCTCAATCATCTCAACGTTATCAATCGGGTACTGGAATCTATTAGAGATTCTCATCACTAATGCGAGACTGGTCAACCCATCAGCTGAGTATCCTTATCCGTTTTTGAACGTTGATAGCACTTCAAGACTGATCATCTTTGGTGGTGTTTCTCTTCTGGGACTCGCTGTTGTCTTAGTTGTTGAGTTGATCAGCGAGATGATTGAGAACTTGATTGAGAAGAGAAAAGATGAGTAGATAAATAGATATATATATACAATATCATGTATAGATAGATAGTGTATAATACATACATACAATACATACATACAATACAATACATAGTACAGTACTAATACACACACACACTCACAATAAATCATTGCTCATTCCCGAATCGTGAAAATTTTACTTCCTTCAATTAAAACCAAAATTCCTCTCTCTTTCCCATCAGATCATGTCTCAATTGGATGAGAAATCTTCACTGTACGAAATCTATGAAAACGATAATCTCACTGACTCTCAGGATGAAATTTATAAAGATTTACAATCAAATTTGAACAAATCAAACATGTTGAAAATTAATTCAAATCACAAATCAAAGCATCATCAATCAATCATTTCAATCTCATTCAGATTCATCTTTGCTGTATTGATCTTATCTTTATTAGGTAACTTATACCATCAACTATCATTACATCTATCGTTAAAGTATGATATAAATTTAAAATTGTCGAATTATCACAACTACATCAATTCAAACACTTATTTGATCCATTCTTTAGAAGGTATCGTATTAGGATCAATCATACCAATCTATGATTCATTAACAAAGAATAAATCATCAGATGAATCGTTTTCAAGTATGATTAGACCATTAGTCACTATATTAGGATTATTATTTGCAATTAGAAAAATAGAATGGATTTCATTACCACAAATTGCCATCATTTGGACGTTGTTGAATCTAGGTGTTTGGGCATTCATCGATTCAACTCTATCTGTTTTAATCTATTCTTTATTATTATCTTGTTGTTGCTTTGGAATGGATTTTAATCATTTCCAAATGGATCAAATTGGTGTCGTTGTTAATTATTTGTGGTTTGGTGGATTGTTGTTTGGTAAAGTTGGTCGAAGTTTGTTCAATTGATAAATATAATATAGTATAGTATAGTATAGTATAGTGTAGTACATATATAGTATCTGTAAAATATTATCGCGAACAATTTTTGTTACTCTTTAACAAACCACAGCCACTAATAATGGACCCATTAGACACTTCTAATTTGACTCCTCAAGAGTTGAAACTGTACAAACTTTACGGCAAATTACCATCTCGTCAACAGATTTTGAATTCAAAATTAAACACTTCAGACAGGAAATTCTTCGATTCAGGAGATTACGCATTAGATAAAGCTGGTGTTAAATTAGATCAAACAGGAAGTTCCAATCAAGTCAGTGACAGACATCTCACACCTGGTGAGATATTGAGAATCAATAGAGGCTCAGTGTCCAGCTCAGGTACTGCCATTGGAAGAAGATTGAGTATCAACAGTAACTTGGAAAAAGAAAGTACTAATGAAGATGATCCAAAAGATCAAAAATGAATATCTCTAATTGAATGAATGATTTTACGGTTTATTTAGTGTATTAATGTATCTATCTATTTGTATATATCTTCAATTACTTTTCACATTATACATTTCACATAAAATCTATATACATCTCTATACATTTCCATGCTTTTGTCTTAATGATTGTAATGCCATATGAATTCTCCTCTTTAAAATCCTTTGACTTTGTTTATATCTTTTCAATCTAAGAGGTTGAACTTTTGTCTTTTTTTTAATTTTAATTTTTCTATGATTTGAATCATATTTATCAAACAATTCATTAATTTCATCAATTGAAACGTTTAATAATTTAAAATCATTAAATATCTTATTTGAATAATTTATATTAAATCTATTTGAATTTCTTGATCTCATAATTGATTTAATTATTTTAAAAAAATAATATTCCCATAATTCATTTTTAAAATCATTTTTAATTTCAATTTCATCTTCAATTTCAATTAATGGTTTATCTTCAATATCTTCATCTCTACTCGTAAATGGATTGAAAGATTTATTATAATTTTTAAGATTTAATTCATTTAAAAATTCTTGTTGTTTTGGATCAATGATAATTGGAATCTCTTCTTCATTTAAATCAACATTCAGTGTATACCTATTCAGCATCTTAACACTTTCATCAGATAATTCAATCCCATGTTTTAATCCATGATATTTTAAAACACATAAAACTGAATATTTTTCTCTAATCATTAAAAAACTTGAAATTATATAATAATAATCTTGTGAATTTGGTATAACGTTTTCATTAATCATTTTAATGAATAATAATCTTAAATTTGGGAAATTTTTAATCTTTTCAATTTTAATCTTTGAATTTAATGAAATTTTCCTCTTCAATTCAACTAAAAAATTTTTCAAAATTTTCCAAATTATTGAATATAAAATCCTGGTTTTTTTATCATCTTTAAGATTATATTCTATATCTGATTTATGTAAATCATTGATTAAAATTTCATTGATCAATTGGAAACATTTATCATATTGTTTAGTTTTACTTAAACTTGATAAAATTTGTGTTAATATTATTGGATTATATTGGAAATTTGGATTTGTTTCAAAAATCTCAAGTATCGTATTAAATTCTTTAATTTTATTAAATCTACCAAATGATTGTAAAAATGGTAAATATAATTTATTTTCAATATCAGGTAATATAGAATCAATATTTGATTCATTATTCTCCATTTTGTGTAAAATTTCTAAACTTTCTTTAATTTTACCATTTTTCAATAATATTTGTAATAAGATGAAAACTTCATCACTTGATAATCTCCCATTTTTAGCAATTAAATTCTCAATTTTAATCATTGTTGATTTTAATGTCTTATTTTTATTATATTTGTTTAAATCTTTAATCATATCTATCTCTAATGAATCATTTAAATTGATGTTAAGTTTTCCAATTAATTTTGAAATCTTGTCATTTTGTAAATTTTCTAATAATGGTAATAATTCATTAGTTTTATATTTATATCCATTTAATAAATTAACCAATTCAAAATTATCACCTTCAAAATTATCTAGATAAAATTTGATCAAATCAATGATTAATTCACTAGTTATATCATTTTCTTTTTCTTTTAATAAAATTTCAATAATTTTCAAAAATTCATTTATTTTAATTGATTTTTCTGCATTGATTAATTTCAAACCTTCTTCCTCATCTAAATTAAACTTCAATTCTTCATTATCTCCTTCATCAACATTTTCAAATCCTTTAACTAATATCAATTCTTTGAATCTATTTATCCATTTATTTAAATTATAATTATCTTTTAAATCATTATATTTAATTATAAATAATATGAAAATTCTAGAATCTAAATAAACAGTATTAAACTGTTGTTGAATCTTCATCACTAATTCATTTGATTTTTGTAAATTCCCCATTTCTAAATTATTTATAATCATTAATTCATACCAAAATCTTTGATTAATCTTCTCACATTTCTTATTTAATAATTCATTAGCATATGAAAATTCTTTATTGATTATCAACGTTTCAATGAATTGAGATTCACTTAAATAATCAAATTCATACTTTTTCAATGAATAAATTAATTTTCCTGATAAATATCTAATCTTATTCCTGACATCATCTTCATCAATTATAAATTGAGATAATTGGAAAATCTCAAGTAATACCTCTGGATCCAATATAAATTGTCCATTTGGAACGTTCATCAAATTATTCATTATTCCAATCAAGATTTCAAATTTAATATATTGACGAGTTTCTTTATTGATGAAATTCTTTCTAAAATCAAATTCCGTTAACTTGGAAAATTCTTCATCATTGATTTGATGTTGAGTATTTGAATTGAGTTCTATATCATTTATATAATTATCATGATCAAATATTTCAAATTTGATTTCATTTACTAAAAAATCAGTTATTATTCTAATCTTATCATTTTCTATATCTGTGGATTTTAATAATTCACCAGCTTCTTTGAATCGAATATCTGTGTTTGATCCAGGAATAGAATTATTTAAAAAATTTAATAGAACTAAATCTCTTTCAACTTCAACTTTCTCCATTCCTCTTTTAGTAATTTCATTTTGAATATTTATTTGATTTATTTTTTGTAATTCTTCAATTTCTTTTCTTTTAGAGGTTAACGATTCATTAGACTCTATTTTTTCTTTAACTAATCCTCTAGTTCGAAGTGTTCTATATGTCAATATGGGCTGGATCCGTATCCTTCTTGTCAACCTCAATGAATTTCTCAGCATACTGTGACATTTCAGTGTTTTTTATATGCCAATAAAAAGATTTTTTTTTTATTTATGAACCTCATCGGACAGGGCAACAAGTATTGTACACTAATATTACAATAGTAAGTAATAAGTATTAGTATCATGTTACTTCATCATTATATCTCTATAGAAATCAACATTTTGTATATTAAAGTCCAGCTTTTCATTGTATTCGTTTTATATTCATATCATCATCGATTATAAAGTAAAGAAAAGAGAGAATTTTAACAGAATGGAAAAGGTAAAGTAAATCATTTAGACATTAATTAAAAGTACAATATCAAAAAAAATAATAATAAAGATCATAATGATGTGTATATATATATATATGCAATAAACACATATCATATATATAACAAGTAAATCCTCTTATTTTTTTTTTGGTTGCCATATAAAGAATATCAAGATATATCCTTCATAAATATATTGTACATGATTAACATTAAAATTCATAATTTAACCATACAAAGAAAATGATGTTCCATTATTTTTCATTTGCAATTTTTTTCCCTTTTGATCCTGTTAAAATAAATCTCAATGATCTTCTTGACATATTCTCTTTGTCTTTATTTTTATTTCACATCATTATTTTCTCTTCATTTTACCTTCAAAACCTGCTCTCTTATGTGAAATCGTTGGTTTGAATTTTCTTTTTTGCTTTTGTTGTTGTTTACGTTTTAAACCTTTATTATCTTTTCTAATTTGTAAATTCTCTTCTCTTCTTTTAACTTTCAAATCAATCATATTTTTAACATTTTCTTTACGTTCTTTCCATTGAATTTCAGATCTTCTTTTAGATGCTTCTTTTCTTTTGATTGCCTTCTTTAACAATTTTTCATCATCTTTTATTTTAATACCTTCAGCTTGTGAAATTGATCTATCCCATTTGGCCTTTTCAGCTAATCTTGCCTTTTTTTCATCACTAAAATTTGATTCTTTTTCCTTTCTTGCTTCTAAAAGTTTTAAATGACCTTTGAAATCTCTATTACTTGGTCCTTTTCTTTTACCATGTCTTTTCAAATCTGTTAAATCTGCAGTTGTACCTATTTTATCATCAAATTGAATATTTTGATATAGAACCGCATCGGCTGAATATTCATTTTTTTCAACTTCACTTTCATCATCACTACTTTCACTTTCAATATCTTGATCTATTTCATCATCTTCATCGTCTTGATCTCCATCATCGTCTTCTTTCTCAAGTTCAGCTAATTTTCTTTTTCTTTCAGCTTTCAATTCAGCTTTTCTACGACGTTCTGCTAAAATCTCCTCTCTTGAAGCTGGTGCACCATTGGCTTTTGATCCTGGAGCTTTACGTTTCTCTCTTAATGAGTTAATTTTCTCAGCCAATTTTTCTCTTAATTGATTGATTGATTCCTGTTTTCTTTTTTTTTCTTCTTCTGATACTTCAGGAGATTTAGAGCTTTGTGGGGTTTTCTGTTCTTTTGCAAGTTCAACTTGGTTACCTTCATCATCAAACACTATATTGACTTCTTCTTCTTCTTCGTTGTCCATAGTATCTTTTGTCGTTTCATGAGTAGATTTTTGGTTATTGATGTTTAGTTTTTTAGCAGTTGGTACTACAACAGGCACAGCATTTTTCGAGTTTTTAGATATGACTTGAGCGACAGTTGATGTCTTTTCTGAGGATTCGATTTTGGAAGGATCTAATTTGGCTTTTTTGATCTGTCTTGCCTCATCTTTTGACTTCTTCTTAGCTCTCCACTGTTCAGAAGTGTCTTCATCATAGTAATATTTAGCAGGGATCAGCGACAGAAGGCCGTCGAAGGCAGAAGAATTGTTCTTCAAACGTTCCTCCAGGGCAGAACTCATTGGTTTTCTCTTAAATTTTAATTCTTTTTTAGAGCAAAAACAAAAATAAAAAAAATAAAAAAATTTTCGAATCTCATCGGTCGGCGCAACACAGTTCCGGGTAACTTTTCACTTGTTTTTTTAAGGGAAAAAAACAGCCAAATAAATATAAAACTAAATAAGTCCCACTAAAGAATACCAATAATGTCTTCAATTGCTGATTATCTTCTGCTCTCACTGCCTTCAAATGCCAGTCCGGAATCAGCATCCACTTCGGACTCGTACCACTGGCTCACTACAAGGCTGTTGAACGGCAAGGCAAGAATCAACAAAATATCAATCCCAAATTTTAAAATAGGTACTCTAGATTCATTAGTCTCTCAAAGTGAAGAACTTCAGAAAATAGACGATCAACTGGCTGGATCAGTTCACAAAGTCCTGGAAATCTTGTCCAACCTATACGATAACAACCAACCTTTGGTCAATGCCTCTAAAAAAGTCGATGATAAACCTGTCACTGATTCAATTGAACAATTCCAATGGAAATCAAATAAATTCAGATCTGATAAACCCATCAAGGATTTAGTAAATATCATCTCCTCAGAGGCTTTCCAATTAGATAGTGACGTTAAGAATTCTTATACTAATTATAATACTGCCAAATCTAATCTACTTGCAGCTGAAAGAAAACAAACTGGTGATTTATCAGTTAGATCATTACACGACATTGTGTCCCAATCTGATTTTGTTTTAAACTCTGAACATTTACAAACCATTTTAGTTGCTGTTCCAAAAAATTTACAAAAGGATTTCCTACATTCTTATGAAAAATTAACTCCAATGGTTGTTCCAAGATCTGCCAATATAATCACACAAGATGATGAATATTTCTTATACAACGTCACCCTATTCAAAAAATACGTCCCTGATTACAACCATGCCTTAAGAGAGAAAAAATTCATCCCTAGAGATTTTGTCTATTCAGAAGAACTTTTAAACGAACAAAGAAAAGAACATGAGGTGGCTGCACAAACTGAAAATAGATTGAAATCAGAATTGATAAGATTGACAAGAACTGCTTACTCTGACATAGTCTCTGATTGGTTCCATTTGAAAATCATTAGAGTGTTTGTGGAAAGTGTTTTAAGATACGGATTACCACCAGATTTTAACGTTACTTTCATCAGACTACCAAGTTTCAAAGACGTACAACCTGCAAAGAGCGAACTGATCCATGAATTTGGATATTTGGGAGGAAATGCATTTGATGTTGATAAAAAGGGTAAAATCCAAAAAGATTCCTCATTACACGAATACGCAGCTCTTGTCGACACTGAATATGAACCTTTTGTCGTTTATCACGTTGAAGTGAAATAGTTCCTTCACTTTCGCTATTTTTTAATACAAATTTAGATAGAAATTATCTTGTAGAACAATTTTTATCATTTTTTTGTGTCAATTTGAAAATATTCGGACAACCACAAATCTCCCAACACAATGACTTTTTATCTTAATATCTATTTACACAGACATTCGATCTAGTTAAATGTCAAACGTTTCAAAGAGATGGTCTTCAGAAATACGGCCAGCAACTCCAAAAGATCATAGTCTCCGAAGAGTGGGTGATAATATCAAAGGAAATTCAACAGATCTAAGAAGATTGTCATTAAACTCTCCAAGGTCAACCCCAGTATCACCAATACCTCGTTCTCCAATAAGTGCAGCACCTTCACCTTCAAAGAGTTTGAGATCTCCAGGAACTCCCTTCAAAAAACCATCAAGTGGTAATAATAATAATAATTCAATAAAAGTAATCGCAAGATTCAGACCAGAAAATGAAATGGAATCAGGAAAAGGTTCAAATTGTATTAAATTCATTGATGACAAAAGTTTGATATGTAGAGATGAAAAATATACTTTTGATAAAGTGTTTGATCCAAATGCTACCCAATCAGATGTTTTCGAATTTTCAGCAAATCAAACTGTTGATGATTTGTTTGAAGGTTACAATGGTACAGTTTTAGCTTATGGTCAAACAGGTTCAGGTAAATCATATACAATGATGGGTTCAAACATTCAAGATGAAGATTCCAAAGGTTTGATTCCAAGAATGACTGATGTTATATTTGATAAGATCTCAAAAGTTGATATCGATACAGAATACACTTTAAGTGCCTCATATATGGAAATTTATCTTGAACAGATCAAAGATTTACTTAACACAAGTTCAATAAATTTATCGATCTATGAAGATCCAATCCATGGTATCACAGTTAAAGGATTATCTAAAGTTTACGTGAGTTCAAATGAAGAATTGTATAACGTTTTGAAAAGAGGTGATGAATATAGAACAAAAGCATCAACTGAAATGAATGAAGAATCATCAAGATCTCATGCAATTTTCCAAATTAATTTAAATCAAGAAAATCCTAAATTTGGTATAAAAAGATCAAAATTATTCTTAGTAGATTTAGCAGGTAGTGAAAAAATTCAAAAAACTGGTGTTACTGGTATTAACTTGGAAGAAACTAAAAAAATCAATAGTTCTTTAAGTTCTTTAGGTAATGTCATCAATGCATTAACTGAACCTAAAATTACTCATATCCCATATAGACATTCAAAATTGACAAGAATTTTACAAGAATCATTAGGTGGGAATTCAAGAACAAGTTTAATCATAAATTGTTCTCCATCAAACTTCAATGAATTAGAAACCGTTTCAACTTTAAGGTTTGGTACAAGGGCTAAAAAAATCAAAAATAAAGCTCATATCAATAATGATCCAACTCAGTTAGACTTATTAACTCAAATAAATCAATTAAAGAAAATTAATGAAGAACAAAATTTGAAAAATCAAGAAATGGTTTATGAATTAGAATTATGGAGATCTGGTGTTTATAAATATGAAGGAGAAAATGAGTGTATTACAGAAACAGGAAAAAATGAAAATGTACCACCATTAGAACCAGATACTTCAAGTTCAAATGAAAGTGATTCTTTATTATCAAAAGAATCAGAACTAAGAATAAACCATTTGAATGATAGAGTTAATAGATTATCTCAAATTTTAACCAAAACTCCAAATTTGAACCATGATGAAGATAATAATTCAATTGAGATTAACAAAAAATTCATTGATTCACAAAAATTAAATAAAGAACTGATGGAAGATATTCAAATTGAATGCAATAAAAATGTTGAGCTACAACTGAAATTAGAAGATATCAAAGAACAAAACCATAAATCTAGTTCTGATAAACAATATGCACTGGAATTTACTCTGGATCAATTCACTATAAAATTAGAAGAATTAGAATCTCAAAATAATTTATTAAGAAAGGAAATCAAATCGATTAAAAACATTTCAGAAACAAGAAATGAAAGAATTTTAACATTAGAATCAATAATTAGTTCATATAAAGATCAACTAGATTTAAAAAATTTTAATCCTTCAAAAAATTCATCAACATCTTACACATTATTTGAAGAAAATTATTTCTCACAACTTAGGAATCCCTTTCTTGCACTCAAAAAACCAGATAATAATAGTAACTATTATAAATCACATAATGATGATAATAACTCAAATTACAATATCAAATCTATTAAAAGATCGAATAATTTTGAGAATAATGCTGAATTCATTGATATTGATAATTTTAACGTTAGAAATGTTGGAATTAATATGACTTCAAAAAATGAATCCAAATATATTAATAATGAAAATGTCAATGAATATAGTAATGAAAAACAATATTACAGATAATTATAATACCAAATTATTGATCTAAATATTGATAATGAGAATACATAGAACTTTCTATAATATAATGAAAAACTACATCGATTTATATAACATTATTTATCTATTGATGTTTAATATTTATAACACATTTGATGTTAATTTTTATATTTATTATTATTTTTCATTAGTTTTTTTTTATCTTTTTCATTTCTTCATTATAGTATATTCGTTTTCTTTGTTTCATTAAAGACACTTCTCCATTTTCCTCAAGTGTATACAACCCACTTTCCGTTTCATTATTATTCACTTCATCTTTCAAATGCAATTTCACCAGTTTTTAAAGCTAATACATCTCTTACATCAGTTGTATACCTTAAAGAATTCAACAATGGGATCAAATTCAATAAATCAGCATCACTTGGATCATTTATCCAACCTTCCACTATGATTGCATTAGATTCATGTAATGCATAACTTATTGGAGAATTATCCACAATTATTACATTATTTAAATTTTTATCAACTGTTGATAAATCTTTGATATAACCTTGTCCTTTTCTTAAAGTACAATGATCTCTATAATATCGTTCTTTGAAGAATTTCCTTTCAGTTTCTAACCAATCAATCACAGGATCTGCATATTCTTTAACACTTGCTGTAAATAAAACCAAATTAAACCATTTTGAAACTTGTTTTAAAAATAAATCACAATATGGTCTCTTGTAAACGTAATATAACGTGGGAACTTTATTTTGAGATCTAACTTCCACCATATGACCTGAACCAACTGAAATTCTTGTTCCTCTTGAAATTGAATGGATTAAAGTTTCATCAAGATCTAGAATTAACGTTTTCTTTAATGATGAATTTATTAAGGACATGGGGAAAACAGTTTTAGGGAATGTTAAGTATGATCTTTGATTATTACTAGTTGGATCAAGAATTAATTTTGAGATATTGTTTGTGTTTGTTGATTTAACGTTTTCTGAATTGAAAATTGAAGATGAAGGTGATGAGATTGGTGATTTAACATGATCTGAGTTCATTATTATTAAAGGTTCCGATCCCACTTCCTCTTCTTCTAAAATGGTTGATTGTATATTTTTAGAACTGATTGATGGTGAAGTTGATGATAAATCATTGGAAATTATATGTGATGAATGCGATGTCTTTATTGATTCATCATATGGTTCTTTGATATCTTCATGGTCATCTTCATTGATCAACTGTGTAGGCAGATCATCGTCAGTAACGCCTGGCTTACGTTCTAGTAGATATAACGGAAATGTGATGATGAACCAAATATAAAGAATTGGTTTGATTATGAGTAAGTTTGGTATGAACATGATTACTGTTAATAAATAGGAGAGTGAAGATTTTGAGTGTGGATTACCAGATTCTTTATTTGAAATATCATTAACATCATCCTCTTCCTCATCATTATCATTATCATAATCCACTACTTCAATCGGTTCTATTATATCATTTTTGCAGCTGTTTGGTTCATGTTTCCTGAATCTCAAGACGTTCTCAGCTTTATGGGCCAAATAAGAGATTGAGTTCATGATGGAAGTGATCAATTTGAACCTGAAAAGACTCATAAATCGAGACGTAAATTTATACGAAAAAAACAAAAATAAAAGATAATTATCCTAAAATAGAAATTCCTCTAAATGGAAATAAAATAAAACGTGACAAAATTCTCGGCTTTTTTCGGCTTTAAATTTTTTATTTTTTTCTCCGCAAATTTTTTTTGACACAAAAATCGGATTCTTTTTCCAGCCGAGGCGAATTTTGTTTTGGAGAAATTCCAATTTGTATTTAAAGAAGGAAGAATTCCTGAATTTATTTATTGTATTTAGTGATTTTTATTTACAAGAGAGTGTTTATATATATTATGGTTAGATTGAATGTTAACGGCAAAGTAGTCGTCATCACTGGTGGCTCAAGAGGTTTAGGTCTCAATTGTGCTGAAGTCTTATTGAAAAATGGAGCTAAATCAATCTACATAACTTCAAGAAAATCAAAAGCAGTTGAAGAGACAGTTCAATATTTAAGAAAATTAACTAAACAATACAATCCAAGTTGTACAGTTGAAGGAATCGGTGCTGATGTTTCCAATGGGGAAGGTGTTACTAAATTTTATCAGTTTGTTGCTTCAAAAGAATCAAAAGTTGATATATTAATTGCCAATGCAGGTGCTTCATGGGGTGAGGGACTATCAACACATCCAGAATCAGCTTTTGATAAAGTCATGGATTTGAACGTGAAGGGTGTCTTTTTAACCATTCAAGCTTTTTATCCATTGTTGAAAAAAGCGGGCACTTCTGATTATTCATCAAGAGTATTAATCACTGGTTCTGTTGCTGGTATTAACGTCAATTCATTAGAGTCTGGTGTTTATGGTTATTATGCTTCAAAGGCAGGTGTTGCACATATGGGTAAATCCTTAGCTTTAGAATTAGGACCACAAAATATTAATGTTAATATCATTGCACCTGGGTTTTTCCCAACTAAAATGTCAAATGGATTATTGGACAAATATGGTGAATCAATGATTAAAAATAATCCAAAACAAAGATTAGGAACTCCACAAGATATTGAAAACGTTGTTTTGTTCTTCTCTGCAAAAGAGTCAGATTATATCAACGGTGCTGTCATTCCAGTTGATGGTGGTCATAACGTTGGTAATGCTACTGGTGTTAAATTATAAACTATACGTTTAATTGATAGTTTAAGTCTATACAGATTTATAAATGTATGTGTTGTTTTTTTGGTCATCATTTCGTTATAAATAATATCATATTTGCTTTAACATGTCATAATTTTTTCTTCTCTTTTTTTTTTTTAACCTTTATTGATTATCAGTATTGTTATTAACTGGTTTCAAAAAATCTCTAATAGCATTAGTTAAGAAATTTGATCCTGATAGCTTTGTATCATTTGTATTATCATTTTCATCATTATTATCATTAGAGTTATTATGGATGTTATTAATGTATTCATTCAGTTCTGTATTTTTCATATGTTTTAAAGTTCTATTAAGATTTAGGAAATCAACTTCATCATTATCTTCTTCATCTTCATCAGATGATTCATATTCTATATTTGCTAAATATTCATCAATGTTATTTAAAAGTTGTTGAGGTAATGTCAAAGTTCTTTTATTTTGATCTATCGGTGTTGAATCTTTTGGTATTTCATTTAAATTTGCAGATGATCCAGAGTTAGAGTTATTAGTGTTATTATTATTGTTATTGAATTCATTGATTAGATAATTTGTGTTTAAACGACTTGAATTCATCATTGATATGTTCCTTAAATCTCTTATATCTTTTCTTGATTTCTTATTATTTAATGATATATCACTTTCATAATCACTTTCCTCTGGTTTGATTAATTTTTTCTGGAAAGTGTTATAACTTTTACAATTATCACATTTCAAACCAAGGACATGATATGGACATGATGATTTTGCATTGCAATCATTACATGATATGATACAAGTCCATTGATTATATGGCTCAGGTAATGGATGTAATGAGATTTCCATATCTAAAACTCTAAATTGAGCTTCCATGTTTAAAATAGTTTTATGACAAGTTGGACATTTATAGGAATGTTTAGAATGATCCTCATAACAGCTCTGATGAATGGCATGGCCACAAGACATGAAAACGACAGGTTTTGTTGAAGTAAACATAAATTCTCCACAAATTGGACAATCAGACTGTGTTGCCCTTTCAATACATTTATGATCATCTTGTAACTCAATTGATAAACAAGCATTACAACCATCACAATGGAAAAAATCTTGTCCTAATCCTAAACCTAATCGACAAATTCCACATCCGTCACAATGATAAATATCCTTATTATCATCATTATCATATAATTTACATTTTGAACAATAATAAAATGCAAATCTAATATCACAAAATTCACAAAATTCACTTGGTGTTTGTGTACCAAAGCAATTCATACACATTATATGTCTTGTTTCTTCTCTTTTCATTTTATGTGTCGTTATTGCTTCATCATGACAAAATGGACATGCATACCATTTTTTACATCTAAAACATTCCATTTTACAATTCTTTTGATAGTGTGGACATCCCATTGATTGTTCTTCATCATCATGATACGTTGCAACTTTATCTTCATCATGAACAATAATAAAATCTTCAATCTCTGTGTCATCAATAAGTACATCTTCATCATCGTTAATATTTTCATCACTAACTTCATCTTCTTCATCAATATCTTCATCTTCTTGTGAATTCTTCTCTGCAGAAATTCGGAAAATTTCATCACCATTATCATCAACAAATTTGACATTATTGTAATAAGTACCCATCATTAATTTTTGAACCAATCTATTCTTTTCTTCTTCATTAATAGATAATTTTCTAATCTTGATGATTCTCTTTCTCAATAATGATTCATTTTGTTTATCATTTTTAGAAACTAACGTCAATTCATCAACTTCAGAATTAGTTACCTGTTCATCTTCAGTATCAAGTTTAAAATGTTTTTTACTCTTCTTCTTTTTTCTGAACCGTGGAATTTCTTTAATTTGAGGAATGATAACTTGATCCAATAACATAGGAACCTCTTTTGGTTCAACTGCAGGTTGGATGACTTTAGGTTCATAATTATCAATATTATCTTCATTATCTGTATCAACACTATTTTGAATCGTATCATTGATTGAACTTTCCAATAAAGTTCTTATTGTTTGAAATCTATCCAATGCAGACTGTAGAGAGAATCCAGATTTCAAGTCATCAATGAAATTGGAAAGTTGTTCTCTTCTTGAAATACTATGAGATGGTAACTCTTTAACTTCATCATTTTCATTTCCCGATAAAACCTCCTCCTGCCTTGAAGTAGTACTCACTGTACGAGGCCAGAAATTAGACAAAGAGATTCCTCGTAGTGATCCGATAGCATTCAAGTTGTTAGTGAAGGAATCATCTGAGTCTGATCCTGAATCTTCGATATCTGAATCGTTTGAGTACTCTTCTCTTTGTAATGTCTCAGACTCGTTATTTGCCGCCATCCCTTCCAGTCTTCTGTACTTCGCCCTTCAACAGCAACAAAGTCCAAATGATCACCAAAACCAACAAAGAAGAAAGCAACTTATTCCTCCAAAAAGAATCAAAAATAAAATCAAAAATTCAAAAAAAATCTTTTTTATGCCAAAAATGAAAATGAGTTCCGACCGGACACGTGACTATTCCGGAATTCAAGATATTTTTGAATTTAAAAATAAACAAACAGAAAAATTTGTGTTAAATTTATTTTCATTAAAATCGTTAAAATGGCCTTGAAAATCACAAGTTTCCTCAATTTTGAAGGATTGAAAGAAGATTTCAGATCGAAGAATTTCAGGTATGGTTTTTGTCTCCTTTTTTTCACTTCATTTTAGTTCGATAGATATCATATTATTTGAATTAATTATATTGAATGTTTGGTGAATGTTTACTAACCAATCCCAGTGTTTATGGTCAATGGTGCGTTATATCTTTATATTTCAATGAAAATTAAATGTTACTAACGAAATCTTTTTTTCTAATAGGAACGGGATCTTATGTATCATATTATGTCTTGCTTTAGGTATAGCCAATATTTTCCATTTCAGTGCAGTTATAATCTTTTCCATCATTTGCATGTAAGTAAATATATAAGATACCTTCTCATTATGTCAATTACTAACTTGGAGTTTTAAAAGTGTTCAAGGTTTGATCTTAATATTTGTTGAAATTCCATTTTTATTAAAGATATGTCCATTAAGTGAAAATTTTAATGAGTTTATCAAAAAATTCAACCAGAATTGGCCAAGGGCAGGTTTTTATTTAGCAATGTCTGTTGTTCAGTTCTTATCTTTGATTTTACAAGTTACCTCATTATTAGTTCCTGCTATTTTCTTATTATTTAGTTCGATTTTTTATGGATGTGCTGCCATTAAACATCAAAAGTTCCAAAATAGTTCAGGAATCGTTGCAACTGGTGAAAATTTCCCAACTGGTGATGTTGTTAGAGAAATCTTATAATATAAACACATTTGATTCCAATATTTTTTTCTATGAGTTACAATTTATAAATAATGTGATACGGTCTTTTTTATAATAAGATTGTACAATTTAATATACCCTTTCTTAATATATATACATGAAGTCTATTGTATCAAACATAATTAAAACCAATTGTACTATAATTTAATAAATAATGTGATAATATGATAATCATCAATGTAACAGCAAATGAAATGGCACAAATAACAACAAAACAAATAAAAACATTCATACAAGGAAACACAAAACAATCTTTTTGACTTTAAGAAACCCCGAATGATATAGAAACTGATGGTGTAACGAATGGAATAGAAAACTATGAAAACATGATAGAGATCAAAAAACCATAAACCAAAATTTTAAAAACACACATATAATATAATCACAAAATATTCCCATTAGATTATTCACAAAATCCTAAATATTACATTTATGGATTTTTCTTAAATGAGCTTTCAAATTATCAGGTCTATTAAATCTTTTACCACAATCAGGTTGATCACAAACAAAAGGTTTCTCAGAAGAATGAGATCTCATATGACGTTTAACATGTTCAGGTCTTTGGAATGCAGCGTTACATAAGGGACAAGTATGTACTTTCTTTGGTGGTTTACCCATCTTAATCAATTCTTCATTAGTTTGCATGATTGAAGTTGCCTGATAAGATTTATTATAATTTTTTTTACGTGGTTCTAAAATATCATAATGATGAATCTCTGGTGGTGCTATAATTGAGGATAAGTTTATTGATGAATGAGATCTTGATAATGGTTTGGAAAGACTGATTGTTCTAACAGTAGAGCCAACACCACGAGTGGTTATAGTGATTGCTCCATTTGATGATAATGAATTTGATGATGATGAGCTTGATAATCCGTTATAATCTTCTGGAATTTGATCCATTAAAGAATGATTATTATTATGGTTCGTGTTGAAATTATGAGCCATTTGGGAATCAAATTGTGGATATTGTTGGAGTTGTATCTGTGGTGGTGGTTGATTATGATGATCTGATGGATGTGGATTGTTCTCTGAAGTTAAAGTATCTGATAAATGACGTTGTGATGAAGATAATGATAAAGCTCTCTGTAATTGTTGTTGATGGAAATCAATCTGATCGGAGAATTCATCATGATTTGAATGATCATTGAGTTTGACATTTATATTTAAATCTGCAGCTTCTGCTAAATAAACAGAATTATTAACCTTATTTGCTCTTTCATCTGAGGTTATTAGCATATTCGGAGAGATAGAGCTAAATGAATCATATTTCTGAATCGCAGCTGGTGTTGATAGTGGAGTTGCAGATGGTGAATCATTGAAGTTATGTTGTTGACTTTGATTTAATGGGGATAAAAATGTTGGAGGTGTATAAAATGGATTAGTACCATTAGCAGCAGGAGATCTAATCGAATTAGATGAGGTTGAATGATGGACAGAGATGATTGATGCAGATCCATTAGCATCTAAAGATAGCCTCGATCTTGTTCTTCTATGTCTTGGTCTATTTTTCTGAATTGAAGAAGATGGAGTTGTACCATTTTTAACATTTATTGGAGATGTAAAGATTGAAGGATTTTGTGAAGGAGTTTGAAATGATTGTGAAGGGGTTGTTGTCAAATTAGATAGTCTTCTTGAATGTGTTGTGCGTCTTGGAGTTGCCATTGAATGGTTTTGATAAGACATTGGTGATGCAACTGAAGTATCTGACATCGATGAAGACATTGCTAGTAAAGGAATAGAATCATGAGATCCCAAAGTGTTTGTTGAACCAGATGTTCTGATATTAGAAGATGGATTGGGGCTTTTACGAGATTGATTCGGTAGAAAATCCATTGGTGGGTATAAATTCATTTGAGGTTGATGATTTTGAATATGTTGATGTTGATGATTGGATGATTTTTCTTGATGTTCTTGTAGTTGATACCATTCATAACCCATGTTGATGTTTTGATCGTTGTTGTTCATAAAGATGTTTGAAGTTGATTGTGAAGGATAAGTTGAGTAACCAGTACTTTTATCATAAGATCCGTTGTCATTCAAATTTTGATGTGAATTGTTTAAATGGGTATCAGGAACGACAAATTTTTCATTATTCTCATCCTGATGAGACATATATGAACTATTTTGATCATGATGGTCTGAGGAATAAGTTTGTTTGAATTTTTCTTCGTGTAATATTGACCCATTAGTTTCATGGTCCTGGAAGTAGAAATTTGAAGGTTTCAAGGGAGATGAGCTCAATATAGTGAACTGAGATACAGAAACAGGATTTGGAGAGCTCATGATTTGATAGAATAGTAAAAACAATAGCAAAATATGAAGCTTGAAAGAATAGAAATATTATATATAATGAATTAAGATCTTGAGAGTGATACAATTTTTTTTCTTTGTAATTTGGGTGATACTTCCGAGTATGGTAATAACGCGTTTAATTTAGTGAAAAAAAAATTATTATTAAAACAATTCAGTAATTGCGATTAGATGGACCATTGAATGTGGAAAGAAGAGTCGTTAGTTAAAGAGTTAGATAGTTCAGACACACTGAGTTGCTCGTAGTTATTGTACTTGTATTCTGTAAAAAAACCTGACTTCCTGAAGTGAAATGTGAGATAATGTCTATTAATAGTCTTTGAGATTTGTTCGAACGATACAAGATATTGATAAGTTAGGCGTAACTACTTATTGGAATACTATCAAGACTTTCACATTTGGAATAGGTGATTTTTAATAGAGAATTCGTCTTATAACTCAAGGACAGATCATATATATTACACTCTCTCATTACTTCTATAGTAAAAGATTATCAAACGATTCAAACTTCAGAGTGAATAGATTATAGAAGTATCTAATTAAATTCAATTCGAAATACAAACATTTTGATGTGTGTTATTATCAAAACGATTGATCGTTTTAAAGTCCTTTAAGGTACAATATTTTTTAGTTTGTGTCTAATTAAAGTAGAAATGAAACATTAAAGTCTTGCTATAAGATAGCATTATGACCAACAGATATAAGACTTAAACCCATCACCTTTTCAAAACAATACCAAGGTCCTCTCTAAACGCGTTTGATTATTCATTAGTGAACACTGAATAGTGAGTGAATCGTGTGAACCGTGATTGTGATTATGTAAAACATATAGGCGTTAAAGCATTAATGTTTCTAATAATAATAATAAATAAATCGTATCATCTATTAATTCTCCACCAATTGATATTATTCTCCATCATTCAATGAGTCTGCATTGCTAGGCTCTAGCTCATCATCGATACATGTCAAACGCACAACATTTATTTTTTTGTTGTTATTTAACTATTATAACAATCTATTTATACAATTCCAAAACACGCTCGCGTCAAAGCAAAATTATGCATGAAAATCAAAACAAACGCGCTTTTTGTTATTGGAAGTCCGGAACTCTGATCCGGATCTGTGTAGAATCAATAGAGTAATATAGTTTATACAGCAAGAAGAAGACATTGTGTACAACATATCTACTATACACGATGACACTCATACAACAGTACTGAATTATGAAATATGTGGTGAACTCTGGACGTTGTGTCTTCAAGATACTTTATCAAACCAAAAAGATCATAAAGGTTTTTATTTTCTGTAACTGAGTGGTTATTGAACAGTTTGAAAGATATAGGATAGTTAAATACTGTCACGTACTCCACATACAAACAACACTCCTTGATAAAGCACTTTAAGATCCACCATATTTGTAGAATAAACTTTTGTTAGTGACGTGACTATGTGACTATAATCCCGGAATATTCCAATCAGGTATTTTTCGCGGCTCGGAATTCAGTCAATTTTTTTTTTATTTTGATCTAGAGAACTCTTTAGTTAACATTTAATATGTCATTTGGTTCAGAATAAATGACGCTATTCACTACGCTGGTTACATTCATGTTGAGATGTGCTCTCGCTAACAATACATGAGTCTCAGAAGTTCTCTCATACTAAATGGCTGGAAAAAAAAATTCAATACACTCTCTAGGTTTTCCCACCTAAATAGTGGGATATCTCGAGATCCTTTTGAGTAGGTGGATCTCAGAACCTATTAGCTTCATTGTGTTTCCAAGTATCTGTAAGATTATTTTGGAATGATTATCTCAGCTTTTTTTTTTTCAGAATATCTTTTGGTGTTGAGTGATCTAATTAATAGCTCAGAATGAATAAAAAAGCTAGACTATTTCATCGTAAGAAGCACTCAACTTTCTAAAAATAAGGAACTTGATAATAAAAACAATGAATTTTTGGAAACATCTGACAGATTGTTGAAGACAAATTTGAAATTGTTGAATAACTTTCTGATCCTAGTCTTGTGAGTAATTGTGTTTGATGGGATTAAAGAATTGAGCGACCAGATAAGGACTTTAATTAAATAAAAACTGTGATAATGATATTTTTTGATGGTGTTGGATATCAGGAAAAAGAATTGAGTAACCAGATCAAGACTTGAATAAGGTGAAAAATGTGATAATGTTAGTTGCTGATTGTGTTAGACATCAGGATTAAAGTACAAATCAAGATTCTAATAAGATGAAAACTGTGATGAATGTTAGTAGTTGATGGTGTTAGATATCAGGATTAAAGAAATGTGTGACCAGATAAAGACTTTACTTGGATGAAAACTTTGATAATGTTAGTAATAGATGGTGTTAGATATCAGTATCAAAGAATTGATTGACCAAATCAACACTCCAATAAGATGAAAACTGTGATGAATGTTTTTAGCTGATTGTGTTAGATATCAGAATGATTGATTAGATCAAGACTCCGATAAGGTGATGGTTTTATTTTTAGATCAAAAGATCAAAGAATTGACTGACCAGATCAAGACTTTAATAAGACGATGCTTTTGATGTTAGATGACACGAATAAATAGTTGATTGTCCAGATCAAGACTTTAATAAGGTGAAATCTGTAATGAATGTTAGTAACTGATGGGGTTAAATAGCAGAGTTAGAGAATTGATTGACCAGCGCAAGACTCTAATCAAATTGGGTGTTATATGAAAGGATTAAAGAGTTGATTGACTCTGATAAAAAGAAGACTTTATGTTGATGCTTGATGGTGTAAGATGATATTATGGACATTGATGGACCAGATCAATCAATCCATAAGATAAAGCGTCTCATCTATAATGAATCATTCCTTGACGATAGATATACTAAAGTTGTTAAAGTAAAAATGTGGTTTCCAGATTTCAACACAGTTTCTAAAATTGTTTTTGTGGTTACAAAAAATTAATAGCTACGGTAAATGTATATATGCTGATTTATATAGAAACAAACAGAGCTTAATTGTTCATATAAGATTCGATGTGTTTTACAACATTTGTTGTATTTTTCTAAAAATCTGTTGAAGTTGGTTTTCAGTGGCTTTATGTGATTTTTAGTGTCATACAAGATTTTTGAAAATAGATAAATCAATAAATAATCGAGTTTAGAATACAAAATTTAAACCTTTTCATGATATCATAATAAATAAACTTTATAAACTAGCTATGAATATAATCTTCATTCCTTTTTTTTTTAAACTTCTAATATATAGTAACACATAACTAAAATTTCTATACTCAAGAATATAAACAAATAATAAATAATCAAATATTTAATTTAAGCAGTGACGAATTTTTGACCTTTTTCAATGTTAGTCTTTAAAGCTTCTTTAGCTTTGACGATTAATTCATCTTCAAAATCTGATAATTCACCTAATCCATGAATTTTTTCAACACCATGTGGACCTAAAGTGACTTGAGATGCAAAGAATTCAATACCTTCATTTTTAAATAATGGAGAATCAACAAAAGATGGTTCAATAACATCTTTTTCACCATCTAAACCTTTTAAGACAGAACCGGCAAATCTAGCACCTGCTTGAGCCATTGATAAAGTGGCAGAACCAGCACCATCTTTAGCTTTAACGACTTCATCACCACCAAATTGAATTCTATGAACTAAGGCATCTCTTTGTTCATTTGTTAATCTATGTTTAGATTTGGATAAGATTGGAACGATTGTAATACCTGAATGACCACCAACAACGTTAATGGATTCAGTGGTTGGATCAGTACCAACAATTTCAGAGATGAATCTTGAAGATCTTAAAACATCTAAAGTGGTAACACCAAATAATTTCTTTGGATTATAGACGTTTTTAGATTTTAAAACTTCAGCAACAATTGGAACAGTTGAGTTAACTGGATTTGAAATGACTAAAACAGCGGCATTTGGAGCGAAATCACCAACAGCAGTAGCCAAATCTTTGACGATTGAAGCATTGATGTTGAATAAATCATCTCTAGTCATACCTGGTTTTCTTGGGACACCAGCTGGGATTAAAACGACATCAGCACCAGTTAAAGCTTTTTTCAAACCATCTTCAATTTGTGGGGTATAACCACTAACAGTTGAATTGGTTGGAATATGGGATAAATCAGCAGCGACACCAACAGCACCTTTGATATCGAATAAAGATAAATCAGTGACTCTGTGGTTTAATTTCAATAATAAGGATAAAGGTTGACCAATACCACCACCAGCACCTAAAACAGTAACTTTGTAATTAGTGGCAGCAGAAGAAGAGAATGATCTTTTGGCAATTCTTGTTAACATTGTGAAGGTAATGAGTTGATTGATTATATAAAAGAAAAGAAAATGTATGAATTGAACTAAAATGAAAAGTAAATAAATGATGAAAAAAGGGAATTCAATAACTTTTTATAAAAACAGTTTAAACAATTTTTTTTATGAATGACCATTTTGTGAGTTTTTTTTTTTATTTTAATTAAAGGAAGAATGTTTCCACTAAGTTAAGATTTCGGTTAATAAAATCCGGCAGCGATAACCTTACAGGAGATTATGTAATTTAGACGGAGCAAGTTACGTAATTTAGGCAGGGCATTCAGTAGATAATTTGACATCCGCGCCATCTTTAGCCAATCATAAGCAATCTTTATCAAATCCTTGGACGGGTCCGTTAGCCACACCATGAATAAGTGGGAGGCCCCCATGTAATTTCATATCGCTAGCCTCAAGACTGAAGAGTTGTCATGATTTCTAACGTATGAAGTATGAACTATGTAACTCATATTTATATTTTATATGACTTCTAAGTGGTAACAGGAGTTCATAACTATATTCCATTACTATATCTTGTTTCATATGGATTAGTCTGACTGTGACGTATAAATAAATCAAGCTTCAGCTGTATGAATGTTTATCAGACGATTAATTTAATCTGCTCTCATAAATTGTAAAGAGTCAAGACCATGACAAGTTACAAAACCTGTTTATCCTATCCACTTTATCCACTAGTGTAGTACATACCATTTCAATTTCATCCTCGTAATTGTTGATTGTAATTGCTAATAAATGATCACACCGTATTCTCTTATCTGATCAGAGATCATACATCTTCACACTGTTTAAACTGATTCAGTATTGATGGAATGTCAATCAATGATCATGAATTGGGTGTTGAAAGTATCGTTTAGATGGAAATCAATTTAAAATGGGGTTTATTTGCTTGAATGTCTCAATGATCTCAATGATCTAATGATCTAATGATCTATCAATGGACTGAAGGGAAACCTATAACATTCATTTAAATTTCAAACTTTTCACCTCTAGTTGGTTATATAGAACTAATTCAAAGAATAATTATTGAACTAGTTGCAACTTGCAACGTAATCTGTAATCTCTTTTGTTTATATGCATTAATGGTTAATCATCAGTGGTGTCAAATTTCCTCTAATCCTGATCTAGGCAAAAAACAGTTTGTTTGTACAATTATTTTAGAATATTGATAGATTGAAGAAATATAGAAATAAGAAATAAGTAATCCTTTATAAATGTATTGAATAAATTACCCCATTTTTAAGAATCAATGAAAACATCAATTGATCATACATATTTAACTTAAATTTAACCCTGTACTGTTTATTTTATGTACCTAATTTTAAACGGATTCCGTCTCAGGGTTTTCATACCTTCATACTAGTTACCTGCAGGCTGCTAGTAGTACATAGACTGTAGTAGTAGTGTACCCTCATTTGATCTTCTGAAACATAACTTAGAGATTCAATTCTTTCTTTCAGAGAGTTTCAAGAATCATCTCTTTGTTTAACAGTTTCACAGTGAAGACTAGTGATAAAACATTCATTCAATTTTTTCTTTTTGATTCTTTTCAATTTTGTATCTTTACATCTTTGAGTTAATCTCATAAAACTGATATTAACTATGACTTTATTGACCAAAATTCATTGGCCATTTGAAAGGTCTGTCAATCTTTGATCCACGAATCACTTATCTAAAGATTGGATTCACGTAGATGCTCTACATTATTGTTCCTAATTTCTAAAATTTTAGATCTGAAATGACAAAACTCTCTACATGTAAATCAACACAAAACATTATAAAAATCAACAAAAACTTTCAAATAACAAACTTCCAAATACATCTATATCATATCCCATCAACATAATAAATTAGTACATTTAGAGTTTTGCTTCAAATCCATATTCAAATTTTGGAAAAAAAAAAATCTCTTAATTTATTATATTATACTCTAAATAACTTGAAAAACTTCTATTTTGTGACTCTATTCATTCAAACACTTCTTGATGTTGATTTGATTCAATTTTATTCAATTTAACCTGTCATTTGAGGGTTTTCACGCTTTTTATTTTTTTTCCCTGAATTTACTTATATTTATATTCTATACAACGTAAAAACCTTTCTTAGTGGCTTCTAATTACTCTAATTTAACCACTTCATGTTTCTTAATCTTTCTTTCAACTCAACTTTCCCTTTGGGTGTGTTCTTCCTTAATTTTATTATTTTTGGAGGTCAAATCTAGTATTATAGGCAGTGACATTTTTTGGTAAAATCTGTTCCTCGTGGCCCAATGGTCACGGCGTCTGGCTACGATTTACAGTAGTTACTTCTGAAACCAGAAGATTCCAGGTTCGACTCCTGGCGGGGAAGATGTTTTTTTGCTTTTCATTGTCTTCTTAACATTTAACATAAATATATGTATATAAGACCTATACTAGAAGACTACAATCTGCAATATTAACACTCCTCTATTCTTTTTATATTCCTTATAGTCCGGCTATATACATATTCAATCAAAAATGAAAAATTCATCAGATTCAAAATCATAAGAGAGTGGTTCATTTACGAATTTCAGACCTTCTTTTATCAATTTATTAACATCTAAAGCATTCAATATAGGATCTATTGGACATGTTTCCTTTTCTTTAACAACTTTAGAATCTAGATTGATGTATTGTAAATTGTTTATACTTTGTTTAAGTAAATCAATTGCAAGGTTATTTAGAATTGAATTTATTGATTTACCATCATTAGCTAAATTCAAAGCCCTTTCTGCAGTTTTACCATATTGGTCATCAACTGGTAATAAATTCAAGTTCAACGGTGAGGATGGAATCAGTGATTCTGTTGGATTTGGAGAATTGAATGTTTGAGTTTCAGAATCTGAAGAATCTGAAACTAATGATGGTGGTAAAGAACTTAATGAAGAAGATCTCGACATGGTATTAGTTTTATCTTGTGAATTTGATGCTGATTTGATTTCATCTTGAAATGATATTATTAGTTCTTTATCTATGGCTTCTTCTTTGATTATTTTGGTTTGTGAAGGTTCTCTAGTTTTGGGTTTTGTAATCGAATTATTTGAATCAATCAATTTATTGAATTGAAAAAATCTAATGTTTTCAGGGAATTCACAGTCAATTCCCCTTTTAGAGCAACTTAAACAACTTGGTTTCTTACCATCACATTTTTTCTTCTTTTGTCGACATTGTAAACAACCAGTTTGGGTTCTAACGAATTTTTTTGAATGTTTTACTGATTTCTTTTTAAGTTTATCTGTGGTCTTTATATTTGAAATGTTTGAATCATCAGTGTCTTCTGATCTCATTTGAATTCTAGTTCTTGAATTATTCATTATTAGAGAATAAATGTTTATACCTCTATTTGAAATCAATAAGATATTCTACAACATCACAATAAAATTGAGATATTAGATTAGTTTTATAGGATGAGTAAGTATTACGTTTTAGAAGTCAGTCCTCTGTGCATCACTGAAGTAAAACACCCCATATTATTAGGGTACACTGTACCACACACGTCAAGTCAGTGGTTTATGTAGCCATACTTTCAAACAATCCATCAAAATTCAATCAATTGTGGCATATCCCAATTCAGTAAATCAAAGATAATCTTGACGGATACAGGAAATTAGAACGCTGCCAATTACTAAAGTACATGACTGTTGATTGTTGAGTCTTGACAGACTTAGCCTTTGTATATAAGAGTCTTCCATCCATAATCAAGCCTTGTTCAAGTGATGATTCTTGAAAGCTCATAGTGCCTCGATCAACTAAATTTCACATTATTAATTATTTATTGATTTAATAAAACGTGATAAATGTGTACACCATCAATCTTACAAGCTAGCACTTTATCACACAGTCTCCAATTAAACATTCACTAGCTTTTCCACTTGAATCTGATTTGATTAGTGGCTGAAAAGAAACCGATATAGTAAATCTCCTATTTAGTAACCAAAGCCGTGTCTCTAATTGGTAAATCCTTTACGATTGCCGCCCAATTCAGACTTAAGTCCGGTGTGAGTTCAGTTCAATAAAATTCGTTATTCGAGGCTTCTCTAATATCATTTTCATGATTAATTAGTTGAATGTTTACTATTAATATCTATGTTTTTTGTTTGTCAGCCTACAGTAACTAGTTTTCAATAGGTATGATTTCTGGTTAATTGCTTGTTTGGACCTACCTTCATATCAAAGATATATTTGGGCATTTAATGTGTTAAAAATAAAACTGAGATTTAATGATATAGTTAGCTGTATCAACCGTCATATTGATTAGATTCAGACATTCTCAATTCTCACGTGAAGATAAGAGCTAATTGATTATCCTACACCTAATTTAAATACAAACGAATAAATTAAACTATATACATGCCTATAATATGTTGAAACAAAATATTTCAAATTTCTTTAAAAGTGCTAATATGGAGTTTTTGAATAAATCTAACGGCCTAAATTTAGTAATAAACTGTTTGGGTTTGATGAATTTTCACCAGATCCATTACTTGGTAAATAGGTAACATTTGACGAGGTAGCTAAAGTTTCAGCAATTTCTTTAGATGCTTCAATTCTTCTAATTAACAATAAACCATCACCAGCTTTAGCTAAAGCTTTTGAAATGTAATCAGCAGCTTCTGCTTCACCCTCAGCTCTAATAACACTCGCTTGTCTTTCCTGTTCAGCCTTTTCGACAACGAATTTTGCTCTTTCGGCATCTTGTTGAGCAATTTGCTTTTGTTCAACGGCTTTGGTGAATTCCTTACCAAAAGTCAAATGAGTAATGGAAACGTCTTCTAACTTGATGTTAAACTCTCTTGATCTTTCACTTAATTCTTCTCTAATTCTTTGTGAAACGACTTCTCTTTGTGTGATTAATTCAGCAGCATCGAATTGAGCAACGATGGATTTCAAAACTTCATTACCAATTGATGGTAAGACTCTTTCATCGTAGTCAGGACCCAAGTTTTGATAAATACTTGGTAAATTTTGAACGTCTGGTCTATGTAAAACTCTCAAAGTTAGACTAACCATTTGTAAATCCTTAGTACCTGTGTTTGAAGTAATGTTTCTTGGTCTTGTTCTAACGTCAAAGACGACTGCCTTTTGTAACCATGGGACTAGGAAATGAGTACCTTCACCAACAACAGTTTGGGAAACACCTTGGATTCTATCGAAAATAACGGCTCTTGAACCACCTTTAACGTCGTACATTGAGTATTGAGCAGCACTGACGGCTAACCCGACAGGAATGGCAATCCTAGAGATGACATCAGCGATTCTAGACATTCTTAACTGGTTGAATTGATTCTTTCTGATTAAATTTAGTGGCAACAAAGTCAGTTTCCCTAAAAATTGTTTTCTTCTATTGTAGATTTCCGACTAGAAAGTTTCCGGAATTGCCCCAGTCGTTCAAAAGATAAACAAAAGAGAAATTTAATCAAAAACAAACAAAAGAAGTTGAACAGTTTTGGTGAAAGTTCGTTATGGCAACGAAAAGATTGATGCAGGAGCTCAACTCTGTGAAGAAAGAGTTAGGCAAATCAGAAGAATATGAAAGAATTGTGTCTCTAGAACCAACAGAAGACCTATATCAATGGAATGCCATAGTTAAAGGACCATTAGGCTCACCATTTGAAAAAGGTCAATGGGAATTATCTATTAAAATCCCAACAAGCTATCCTTCATCACCACCAACAATATCTTTCAAGAACAGGATCTGTCATCCTAACGTCAATTTCCAAACCGGTGAGATCTGTTTAGATATCTTACAAAATCAATGGACTCCTGCATGGACTCTATTGAGTACATTAGTTGCAATTTTGTTACTATTACAAGATCCTGAACCAAACAGTCCATTGAATATAGATATCTCCAATCTACTGAAAAATGGAGATAAGAAAGGGTATGATGGGTTAATTAGATATTACACTCATAAATATGCTTTGAAATAATATCAGTTGGTTTGTATATTAGATGGAGTTTATGTTTATATTTATGTTTATAATTATGTGTTTGTTTTTTATTCTTTATATTATAGTTGGGACAATTCAAAGGAAAATACAGAGTTTTTGTATAGCTATTTTATTAGTACACTACATGTTTGATTTCAAATTTAGTAGGATTAGGTTATACCTGTACACTAGTAGTTTATAATGGAACTGAAGGAATATATATAAACGATGGGAAAAACGATATATACTATAAAATATGAGGGAAATGAAGCAAAATAGTTGTAAAAAAATAACTAGTAAAATAACTAGTAAAATAACAAAACAAAAAAAACGTAGAAGGATATTATCTCAAAAATGAACTCAAAGTAATAAAATATGACTATTTCTTGAAATGATTAATGAATTCTAGAGTTTTTTTAGATAGTTTTTCCTGTTGTTTTAATTCCTTTCTGCTTTTATGTCCTAGTCTGATTTCATTACCTGGAGTTGGAGGAATATTGAACGGAGTTAGTTTGTCCACAACGAATTGTGGTATCTTGCTATAATCATCAAAGTTCTTTAATTTACAAGCTGAAGTGTTCCAAGATAATGGAATGGTTGGCTTTTTATGATATGTTTTAACTGTTGGTCTTCTGATTGGTGATAGCAAAGGTCTGAAACCTTTATAGAAAATATCTATTTTCAATGAAGCTGTATCTAGGTATTGTGTTGACGCAACTGATGGTAGTTGAATCTGCTTGAATTGTTTTGTTGATGGATTAGTGTGATTATTAAACTCTTTTAAGTTTGATTCCACACATATCCTAGTTTTCAGTGATGATGTAGTTTTGGATGAGGACTTTGCGTTTATTTCTTCATGATTATTGAGGTCATTCTGTTCGTTATTTGTTTCATTATCTTTAGGTTCTTCTATATTAGTAACTGAAGAGTGGTGTCTGATAAGACTTATCCTTTTGGGGAAACTACTATATGTGGAGATATGTAGTGATCTTGAAGTGGATTTAAGCATCATTGGTGTATTAAATGAGTTGATGAGCGTAAAAGAAGTGAATATGAGGAAACTAAATACAAAAATTGAATAAATCAAACGATTTAAATAGAGATTCATCTGATATTTTTCAATTTACACCCCTAAAAAAATAAAAGAAATATGATTTCCGAGGGGTCTGTCACCGGATGTAGTTTTTTTTTTTGAATGAATTTATACCGGATTTTATAATCATTTTGAATCAATTTCTTTCATTAGATCGTTGCTTATATCAGTCATATAAGTGTTCAAGTTTTTGGTGTTTCAATTGATCTGTTTTCCAAAATTCCTCCCAAAAAAAACAAAAGAAGAGGTTCAAAGACCTCAAGGTCAAATACCTCTGAGAATGACATTAATGAACACATTTTAGATAACGATGACATTCAACGAGCCTATTTCATAAGAAAACAAGATGAGACTCCGATAGATGCTAAATTTAATGATATTGAAGAACATTCAGACGAATTAGATGAGGAATTTAATGAAAATGAGGACGTTTATGAATTTGATTTCCCAATTGTTCCATCATTTATATCGAATACTGAAAAAAGACATAAAATTCTATGTAAATTATTGAAAGCAGATGATGATGAAAAATTAAGAAAATTGTTCTTAACTATTGCCTCATTAGTTGATAGAGTTACACAACCAATGGAATCTGATAATAATGTCATATCCATTGAATTAATTTCAAATTTAATAATAAGTTTAAATTTTGATCCAAAGTCAATAATTGCAGATTTTGAATTATCTACAAACTTGTTCAAAATTATTAGTGAATCTTTGAACTTATTAAACTGTAGTGATGAGTTGAAATTAAGAAGCTTAAATAATTCAGATTTAAAAGTTGATTGGAGACTCAGGTTGAATGAATGGATTCCAAATAATTTAAATTTCCAGGACTTGAAGTTAATTTACATGATTGATGCAGTTTCAATATTCACTATTTATAAATTATATTCATTCAATGAACCTGATTTGTGTTTGAATCCATTTTTAGGGTTTTTTTTGAAGTTATGGAAAACCTTCACAAACGTTATATTATTAGGTTTAGAAATAGATAGAAGAGTTGAACAAATTCCCAATCAATCAACTCCTGAAATGGTAAGACAGGTAATCAGAGGGTCTACATCTGTAAGATACATCTTAGCATCAATTTTGAATGATGACATAAATAATAGATATCATGATTTTAATCATTTGAATATAGTTGACTTTATGAGTCCATATGGTAGGAGAAATGGGACTGGTGGATTATACGCCGATGTTAGATGGTATGTTGGTGCTATGTTGGCCTTAGGATCTGAGTTGAATGAAGTTGTTGAAACTTTAGTGGATTTGGAACCAAATGATAGATATGATGAGGATGTCAGATATATGTTTGATTATGAATATGACGATTTCCACCATGATTTACTATATCCGGAAGAATATGATGAGGATGGAAATCTATTGAAGAATGAACCAATTATCTACGAAGATGAAGAAGGTCATTTTCATAAAGTTGTCGAGAAACGTTGTACTTGTCAATTCTTTGATGATGAATTAGATGAAGCTGAAGAAGAAGAGATTACAGAAGAAGAAAGAAGAACAAGAAGAACTATACATACTAATAATAATAATGAATTTAATGACTTTAATGATATTGATGAAGAAAATGATGATGATCAACTCAGGATCCCAACTGCGATTAGATCAAATGAAGAAGATATAGAATTTGATGAGATGGGTAGAGATTGGAGGGATGTCCCTAGAGAAGGAAACATTTTTTTCAATCCAAAGGCCAAATTATTGGACAAAGATTGTTTCAACTGGAATGAACTAGCTTCAAAGTTTGATGAAATGACAAAAGTACAAATAAGTGATGAAATTGGCCAAAAAATCATAAACACAATTGGAAGATCCGTGAAAATCGAATTTGAAGAAGGTTTGATTAATATCCAATCTGATCCAGATATGAAAAAAGATTTGAATCTAGTTACACCTGATAAAATTTACGAAAAATGGAGTTCTGATTTAAACTTTGAGCAAATGTTATCAATCAATCCAATTGTGTGTTATTCCATGTTAGACGAATTATTTATGGCTAATGGTTACAGAAGAGTTTTAATTTGGTTTATAACTCATATGGCATTAAGTTTCAGCTTAATCAATTATATTTTTGAATTATTGACAGGTTTAAGAGGAGAGAGTTTAGAGAAAAGAAATAGATTTATTTTTTCAAGACAAGGTGCTTTAATTTTATCAGAAATTGAAAAATCAATGTTATTACATGAGTTTTTGAATAATTGTTTGATTTATTTATCTAAAAATTATGAAATCTTTATCAATTCAAACTTAGAACATTCCACAAATACAACAGAATTTGAAAAATCTTTTAAAATCATTAAAATTATTTGTTTAATGATTAATAAATTATTAGACAATGAAGAAATTGATATAGATGAATATAAAGTTGAATTAACAAGTTTATTGATAAATTGGATTGGTCTAATTAAAGAAGCTAAAGAATTATTTTTTAGAATAAATAATAAGGATGAAACTTTAACAGATGAAGTCTTTGAAGAATTACAAATGTTTAACACCAATTCAAATAAACCGACGTCACAATCATCTCCACAAGTATCAAAAAATCAATTAACATTACAAAAAGCAGATAAAAGACATAAAAAGTTTAACAAAGAACTGAAGACTGCTTTAGGAAACGTTATCAAAAAATTAGACAGTGGGACTTTATTATTCAGACCATTTTTTGAATTGATTGATCAAGATAATAATAATAACTCAAAAAATTCTTCTAAAGAGGATAGTTTTGAAGTCAAAAATATTTCAATCCCAATCAATGATCAATTTAATTATATCAAAGGTGAATTGAAACCATTAAAACATGATCCTGAACTTGAACGTCAAAAAGTCGCAATTTCAATGATGAATGATTGGAAGGAAACTTGAATGGTTGTTTTGATTTTCATGTTTATGTTCGAATGTTCTACCATCTTCAAATGATACAAAATGAAGATCAGATCATTGTATATGTGAAGTTATGAGGAAAGGCCAATTATGTACTACTGGCATAATTGGTTCACTACCAAATGAATATACTGTGGTCGAAAATTTGAAAGTAAATTTATATTGTAGTAGTGGAAAATAAGTGATAATACCTTAAACCTTTGAGGAGGTTTGTAAAAACAAGTTGATCTCAAGCTTACAATCGCTTTAATGAAGTTTTTCAGATATCTCAGGGGTTTTACTTAATCTTGTGGACCCTGAACCCTGCGATTTCGATTGATATAACAATG
Source organism: Phaffomyces orbus (assembly GCA_003708145.3). NCBI lineage: Eukaryota > Fungi > Ascomycota > Saccharomycetes > Phaffomycetales > Phaffomycetaceae > Phaffomyces > Phaffomyces orbus. The sequence goes on from PPNK03000021.1 coordinate 107,822, forward strand.
GTACATTTTGGTTGAGAAATGTGTCATTTTGTGGTCAAATAATAATTGTACACATACTACACATCCAAGTATCTAACACATTTTGTACATTAAAAAAAAGTTGAGATTGTATAGAATCACTCTTTTGTTTCATTTAGCCCAAGTTTTTGTTTCTTCGACTTCAAGTAGAGCATCATCTGCTTCCTTAACGTTGGTATGATCAGCGTTTTTGTGATGTTTTGAACCCTGGACAGTGACATGATTATCTTTACCATAAACGAAACCTGGATGATAAGGAATGAAAACTATGATTGTTAGACCCATCATTAATGCATCTAAAATCATGAAATAAATCTCATGTGTGATCAAAAATCCTGTCCAACCTTCAGACAATTCAATGACTCTATAAACACATCTAGTATAAACAAACAACACACAAACAACAATAACGACTGGAAAGTATTGGAACAACTTCCTTTCTCTCAGATGTGAATAGTCTGGATTGAAGGTTGGTTTCAATTCTTCATATTGTGACCTCTGGAAATATCTAATCTTGTACAGAAAATGAGCAAATAAAACGAGGAAAATACTCATTGAAAACACTTGAAATGCTAAACCACCAACCATGACATGAGTACCACTATCTGGACTTTTATACAATTTCAAATTCGTAGCGGCAATACCACCACCTGCGGCCTGAACCACCAATGAAATAATATCACAAGCAATGAAAATGTAAGAATACCAGATTGGTCTCAATAACGCATACTTAGTTCCATATATAACGACCAATTGACCTAGTAAATAGTAGATACCTGCCATGATAAAAACAGGGGCAATTGATAAGGCAATGATCTGTAAAAGGAAGTAATTAATATTAACAACATCATCAGAACTTAAAGATCTACCAATATAACCAGCCATTTCCAAACCACAACCACAGAAATATGAAACACCAAACCACCAAGTCTTGTAGAAAAGTCCTAATCCTGTATGAATACCAAAGAATATACCCATTGCCACAGCCATCACTATATTACCAGCATAAGACGGAGTCATACCGTACAAATTCTCATCTTGGTATAGAGAAGATACCAACTCTTGAGCTTGTTCTGCGCCAGCTGAAGCTGAAGCAATGACAGTAGCTTCAGTTGCAGTCGCCAAAACTGCTTCAAATGATAATAATGAAAGGGATGCTTGAATATTCTCATAAGCCCTTGAGTTTTGAATAAATATGTCATTTGCGGTTGCGGTTGCTAACACATTAGTAACCGAAGATAAATCACTATAAAGCGAAGTGACTTGTGGTAAGATTTGTGAAAGAGCAAGTGTCGCTGACATGATTAGTATAGAATCCAACGAACTACTACAAACTGAGTTGAGTTTTCATAAAATTATATTCTGATCTTTTCCACCAATGTTTACAGTTACTAACCTAGCATTAAAGCCGCTTAACACCGATGACGGGAGTAGAAACCGACCTTTGATGTACCACTCAATTTGAGTACAAGTCTATGCCATCAAAATTAGTTTTTTTTTGCACAAAGTCTATTGAAGTTATGATTATGATAACATATTTGTGTCATATATGTATTGTGAAACAAAATAGAGACGTTTTGAGATAATATTTTTTATTGTTTCAGATTTGAGATTTGAGGTAGTATTTCCGTCAAAGAAATAATATATAATCGAGAAATTTAAATCCTACGAAATGTCAAGATAATAAAAAAGATCTGATATATATATCATTAGTTATTGTATTGAAAAGGTAGCCTGTAAGGCAACGTGAGAAGTTAAGACATGAGCGACATAAGAAGATGAAGATGAGTAGAGAAACAAGTACTCAAACTAGAAGTAAATAGATTGCCTGTTGAGCGATTGAAAGCTCACTGAACAACGGTTGAGTTTCATAAATGATTCAATCAATCAAGAAACGACTAAAGAAGTGGAATATCTATTCTTCTTTTGTTAAGAATAGTGTGATGTGATGAAAAGTATATCAAAAAAACAAAAGTGAAAACATATAAAAACAGCATGACTTGAAGGTAATTAATTAATTGATGACTGGAGGATGAAGTGAGTCGAAAGAGATTTTAGAAATAAGGAAATAACACCAGTTTTATGCTTTTTTGGTTTAATTTACTCACAAAGTACACAAATTTGATGGCTTCCTGGTCCGATTCTTCCAAATATAGTACATAGTTAATTAAACAAGGTTTGTGATATGTGAGTTTGAGTGGAAAAAAAGGTAAAAAAGGCATCAAAAGCTTCTAGAGTTTCTATTATTCCGTTAACTTAACAAGATTGGCCAACTACAGATGATGGACTTCCTCTCAATATTCCTATGTTCCAAAAAAATTGTTTAACTAAAATTTTGATTTAAGAGATCCATCAGCTGTTTTAGTTCTACTAAAGTTGCTAGTCTTTCAACTTGGTGTAAATATCCCCACACTGTCTACAGATTTACCCAATACGCAATTTTGTACTATATTCACTCAAGACCCAAGATTTAAAACTAATTTTGGTAAAAGCGGAATCTGACGCAAAAGAGCACCATTAAGTTTATCATTCGACAAAGTAAAAATGCTGGGGTTTGATGAAGATTTCAAATTAATAAACCATCATTAATGACCTATAACTGGTCCTGACTCCTCGTGTAAGTCTTTATTATGATCTAATGCCTTAAGAACTGGATATTTTCAAACAAAATGCGAGTGGGATGTCAAATCTTGGGCTTAATTCATATCTTTGAGACATGAACAAGAGTTAATTGAATTATATTCGAATTAGTTATTTGATTGCTACTTAAAGATATTGAGTATTAGTCTGCATAGTATTTAAATTTATATAGGTTTTCCATCATCCAAAGTGCAGTATGTTTATCTAGGAGGCCAGTAGAATATCCGTGAAGTGTTGCAACGTTCACAAAACGGTTTGAATTAATAGTTCTGAAATGTATTAGATTAAATGTATATAAGATTGAATGAATGTATTATTGTTATTATTGTATTGAAGTAAATGTATTAGATTAGATGTATTAGATTAGATGTATTAGATTGAATGAATGTATTATTATTATTGGATATATTGAAATTAATGAATGCAAATGTCACATTATGTTATCCCATCAAGGAATAACGGTTTTTGAAATTGTGCTTTTTCTTCTATATTGGAATTTATAGGGCCTTTAGGAATTGATTGTGCAGGACTTCTCAAATTCTTTTGTTTCTCCATTAGTCTGCTTCTGTCGATGGAAACGTAATCACATATTTTATAGCTATGATAAGAAGACGTTATTCTTTTATAGTCTATTATTATAATTTTTCTTAATGACGTTATTAGTTATTTTTTGACATTCGAATATGATAGTATATTTGATGGTTTATGATCGATTTTTTGATCTGAAGTTCCAACTTTCTCATCTTTGAAAGAAGGTTTGAATACCGTGTTGATAAAATCTATGTTTGGATTCAGATCATTTTGTATTATTTCATTATCTGATTCTGTTCCTTTGAAAAAACAATAAGAATCAATCAATTCTTGATACGATTTTGAGTTCATTAAGGGTAGTTTCACGTTCGCATTTCTAATCCCTGCAGATGATGGCGGTGTTTTGTTTTCTTCATTTGATTTTCTACCAAAGATTAACGTTTGTGTAGAATTGGAATCATGAACACTATTACCATTATCTGAATTTTTAATTAATGGAATGTTCTTATCATTAGCATCATCGAATAAACTCAATTTGTGAAGACCATCAGTGAGTTTCTTAAACTGATCAGTTTTTGACTCATTATTTGAGTTATTTAATCCTGTAAATGTAGCCAAATCATTTAGAATTGGATCTAACGAAATTTCTTCATCTGGTTCATCAAAAGTACCATGAGTTTTGAAAACTTTTGGTGTATCTGGTGAGCTCAAACTATAATCAAAATGACCATCACCATTTGACGTGTTGTTTCCAGAAACACCCATTGGTTTCATAGTGTGGTTTTTATATGAAAAATAATCATCATTTTCCCCATCCTGATTTGTTGAAGCTGATTTATCAACACCATAAAAATAACTGTCATTTAAAGAAAATTTATCGCTTTTTAGATCTGGTCTATAAATCAAACTAATCTCGTAATTTTTTTGTTGATTGTTATCCCAAATTTCATCATTGTTGAAAGAGTATCTAATACAGAATTTAATTGAAATGTTTGTTAATTTGGGGTTATGATGAATGTCTCTTGATATCAAAAATTTGAAATTTTTTAGCTCTAGATCGAACTTAAATCTATCATAATTATGTCTTTTCAATATCCTTGGAATGGTTTTCAAATTTTCTTCAAATTTACATTCAATTTCAATAACTGTTTTCCAATTATCAAAAGTATATCTTAAATGAACATTTTTTTGATAACTCTTATTCTTGACAGCAATGACACCAACAATTGAGTCTTTATTTGTACTTAATGATATAGTTTCTAAAAAAAGTAAAGACTTTGACGCAAATTTTTCATTATATTTTATTTTCTCAAAGTTTTTAATCTCCAATTCCCAATGTTGATTATCATCCTCCTCATCGTCATCATCTTCATCTGAGTCATAGTGTTCATCATCACCGTCACTAGGATACTCACTATATTTATCAAATTGAAATACTGCACCATTACCCCAATTTCCAGTTTTAGAATATCTTCTTGGTTTAATAGTTGGTGAGGTTTGTGCAGAAACAGCAGAAGGTTTTTCAGCTTCACGAAAGTATCTAACATCCACATCTTGACCAAAATGAACGTTTTTGAAACTTGGAGTGGTTGGCATTGATTTACTTTCACCTAGCTGGTTTAATTTTAATGAAGATTTGACCAATTCACCACTTTTTTTACGAATCAATCTGTTTTCTGAAGTCACTGGAGATAGTATTTCTGGAGTTGAAGAGGTATCCACAATTGGATCGGATACTCTTCTCTTTTTGTGTAAGAATGCTAAAGACAATGGAGGCTTTTCAGGAGTTGATGAGTTTGATTCAAATGGATTGATGATTGATGATGTCGAGCTTTTCCTAACGTGTGAAGGTTGTGAAATCTCATTTTCATTGTTAATAATGGATTGAGGTTTGTTGGATATATTGTTCTTGTTTGGAATATTCCCTAAAGTGGCATCAATTGATGCCACTTTAGCTGTAACAAATACCATTATCCTTAAATATCAGTACTGTCTTGTATATGCTGTTTGCTTAATATATGAGAATAATCATAAACACACTAATGACTTTGGATGATAATAATGTAGTTATATAGTTCAGAAATAGAAGAAATAGAATCTATTTCAAAACAGTTAATAATGTATGACAGGAGTACTAAATGGTGTCAATTTTCAAACAATTTAGAATAAAATGGAAGTACAATAAAAACCACCACAAAAAGCAACACGAAATAAACAGTTTGAGAGAATCCAATCAGCCTGATTCTCAATGAAAGATCAATGATATTCAAATTCGACCAGCAAATTCAGATAAAATTTATTTAAATAGAGAGAATTTTTACAAATAAAATTTGAGTCAAATCCGAATTTAAAGCACTAAAGCAGTATAAATCCGAAGAAGTCACCCGATTCACAGAGGTGCTTATCTGATCAGAATTACTATCTAAGTATGACATATTTATCTAAGAACTACAGTAATGTTTGTCCCGCAACATTCGTTATATAATATTCATAATAGCTATATCTTCTTGAATAATCCTATGTAAACTCAATCAAAATTATCAAAAGTCAACATGCGAACAACACCAGTATCATCACCACTAGCAAAACTACTATCACCTAATCCAACACAAGTAACTGGACTAGAGTGTCCCGGGAATGTGTTCATACATTTTCCACTTTGTAAATCCCAGATTTTGACGTAATTATCATGAGCTCCACTAACAATACGGAAAGTATCAGCACTAATATCCCAAATACCTTGAACATGACCAAATTGTGTTCTTACACATTTACCTGTCTTGACGTCCCACAATCTGACTGTATTATCTAATGACGCTGTTAGAATATATGCTGGGTATTTTCTCGTATCATCATCCCAATCGATTTCATCTTCTTCTTCTTCATCATCTTCTTCTTGATTATTGGTACTTTCATTATTATTACCATTGGTATCATTAATATCATTATTGTTGTCATTAGTAGTTTCATTAGCTTCATTATTGGTATCTTCATCATCATCTTGCTCATCTGTGACCAACTCATAATCCCTACCCAAATTCAATGGTATAACTTTTTGAACTTGAGCATTATGACCTTCAAAGACTTTAATACATTTATTTGTATTTAAATCCCACATTCTTATACTTTGGTCATCAGATGCACTGAACACAGTATTACTTTGCGGATGAATCTTAACACAATTGACTGGTTCAGAATGCCCTCTCAAAGCATGACATCTTCTTGTTTCAACATTCCAAACTTTGATAGTTGTATCAGCAGATCCACTAACAATGGATTTTTTGTAAAAATCAACGCTCAAAACAGCATCTTGATGACCTCTATAAGTTGAAATACATTGACCTGTATGATAATTCCAAACTTTGATGGTTGAATCCAATGAACCTGTAATTAATTTTTGTTCATCAAATACTAATGATTTGACACCTTTTGAATGACTTTCCAAATTTCTTAATAATTTACCAGTTGAAATATCCCAAATTTTAACAGTTGTATCATATGAACCTGTGAATAAGTATTTATCATCATATTTCAACGTGAGCACACCATCGGTATGACCAACAAACTTCTTAACTTTATAAGTACCTTTTCTCCAATTTCTTTCAACTCTGAATCTTTCACTATAAACAGTTTTCCAAGGTCTTGTCTTTCTAACACCTGTATTTGAAATAGTTTGATTCGACAGTCTTCTTTTTTTTAATCCGTTATTCGTTGCTATTATACCATTATCAATTGGAATTTCAGAAATTTCCCTAGCTCTCTTCATATGCATTAATGGTAAACCCCATCCACAGTTTGGACATTTTCTATCAATATGTTGTTCACACATATGATGCCAAACACGATCATCATCTGCTAGTTTTTTCCAATTTCTTGAAACTTGTGCTGCATTACATAAAGATTCACAATCTAGATAACATAAGATTTTTAAACTTAGTTCAATCGGTAAAGTTGAAATAAAATCAATTCTAATTAATGATGAGACCTCTTGTGAAATGAAGGATAATTGTGGGAAACAACATTGGGTTAAAATACCTTGTAAAATTAAATTTCGATTAACTGTGTTTGATGAGGCAAATAAATTCCATACTTCATTAATTGATTCTTGATCTTTTGTTGGTAATTTTTCTAAATTAGTTTGAATCTCATTCATTTTTAGTACATCCTTCTGTTTGTTACATGTAACATCCGGGTTATGTCTATAACAATATTTGTAAAAGTTATCAGCAGGTATTAGATTGTTGCTCTTTAGGACTGGTATATCTGATGAGTTTATGGAACCGATATTAACCAACACATCTTTATTTTCGTTAACCTCCTTGATTTGAGTAGTTTTTGTTTCTTCATTTATTATAGATAGCGATGAATTCTTAGTTTCATCCGCAGTTAAACAACTTTTCAACAAATCCATTTTCGATTTTCTCTCTCTCCCTCTCGTTTGTCTGGTGAAAATGCTTCTTCTTTACTTTAATCAAAGATGACGACACCTCTTGAATGTGAAACTCGAACTGAATTTTCTGAATTGTTTCGTTGTTTAAATAGAAATCCAGTTTATTTTTTTCTTGTGGCGAAGAGCCACACTTTTTGTTCTTGTCTTGTCCCCGACAACCTGGGACAATTGGTACTAGAAAAAATTTCAAAAAAAGACAAATCAAAATGTAAAGATCATGAGCTTCAGATGAGTTCAAACATATTATTCAACGAGTACAAGGGATACTGTATTCCAAAGGGTGATCAAGGAATACATGAACCATTATCTGAAGCTGTCTCAACTGATGGATTTGACTTGCTCGACTGGGATTTGAATCAAGAGGAATCCACAAGTACTGAGAATAAGAAGAAGTTAAGAAAACATAGTTCTTACCAATTAAATAAATATTCTAATAATCTTTATCCTAATGAAAATCATCAAATGTATAACTCAGAAAGCAAAACTCATCTGAATCATGAACATGAGATACACACAGATCATCAAAACATAGATATCGATAAATTATCAAAGAAACAACAACGTCAATTATTAAAAACTCAAAACTCAAAGAAAAGTAAATCCAAAACTAAGAGAAAAAGTAAGAAAAATGATATTGATGAATACAATCAACCTTCTGATCCTCAAAAAGTTAGAGTTCTGAATAAACTATATTCAGAAATAATGAAATTGACAAAAAATCCAGCTTCTGATGAAAAAATAATACAGTTTTTTGATGTCAGTATATATAAGGAGGATTTGGATAACTTGAAAGATGATGAATGGTTGAATGATAACAATCTTTCGTTTGTTTATGAATATTTGGAACGTTATCTATTGAGTAAACACTCTAAAATAATTTCAAACTCAATATTACTTATAAGACCATCAATGTCATATTTATTGGCAAATTTTCCAAACCCAATTGAATTGAAAGGAGTGATACCATCACTAGAATCACCTTCAGTGAAGTTTATTTTCTTACCAATAAATGACAATGATGATGTTGAAGCTGTTGCATCAGGCTCGCATTGGTCATTAGTAGTAATCAATATTCTAGAACAAACTGCCTATGTTTATGATACATTAGAAAGATCAAATGAAAGAGAAGCCAAAGTTGTGATTGAGAAAGTGTCGAAATATTTAAATAATGTAAGATTCAATGTCAAAATTATTGAAAATACTCCACAACAGATTAATGGAAGTGATTGTGGAGTAATGGTTTGCCAACTATCTGGATATTTATTATCAAGATTACTGAACTTCAGAGAATTGAAAGAAACTTATATGGATTTTGATATGATTAACGTGGATATTTGTGCAATTGATGGTAGAATTTTCATTTTAGGTTCAATTTTAAATGTTATCAAACATAAATTAGATATTAATGAGAGATGAGTTTATAGAAAAGAGCAATTGAATATTATGATTCGATTCTTAGGTTGAATTATGTAGATTTGATTCAAACAGAAACTTTTTGTGGAAAATGATTAAGAAGAGGTGGTGTTTTACGACATGTACGGAACATATGATTATATCACAGTTTTTGTGTCAAAAAAATACTCCGTTTATAATGGCTAACTAGTAATAGTCACACACACACCAACAGTTATCTACCTTCTCATAACATTTAGACTAGACAACAGTAACTGGTTAACTTATAGATTGAAAGTTGAAACAGATATATATTGGCAATTGTACATTGCAATTACGAATAGATTTCAGTTACCTATCTTCATTAATTTTTTTAACTCATTTTACACAACTTCCGATCCGATTACTCGTCACTCATGACAAGTTTGATGGACAAAACATTAGCCTTAGCCACTTTCACAAAAGAGTGGCACTAAAAGTGCCCTTATTTGCACTGACTTTGACAATGAGGTATAGAAGATTAAATATATAGTACGTATTTTAGCATTGTTTCAATATAAAGATTTATTAAAAATGAGTTTTGATCTTATCTGGATTTTACTACTAAAGATCTCAAATCTGTCCCTGATTTTTTAGTGTTGTCCCGAATAATATAAGCCAACGAATTTGACAGAAAGACAAAATGTATAGACAAGTTAATGATGATTATTCAAATTACGCCTTATCGGTGACTGAAGTTGTGCTTCCTCAACTCATCAGTTATGATACAGATCTGAGAGTCATATACTCATCTTTTCCTGTCTTAACAGGACAAAAACAGGACAAAAACTAGGTATAACTAGTGGAGTATTCATACGTGGTTCTATATTATTTCCAAACTTATCAATATTTATGACCAAAGAACGCTACAATATGTGATTGGTATTAAATAATTCTTTATAATTCTATAATTTTATTCAAAACTTGATAAATATACGTGGACCAACTGAAAAGAATTTGGCAATAATGTAACAAAATGATGATGCAATTATCATTGTACCAGCAAAATAAACAATACAGTTCAAATATTGAGTAGGATTTCCATCTCCAATGATAGCACCACCAATTGGGAAACTAGCAATAGTACCAAGAGCAACAACAGCATACATTGTGCCATAACGTTTTCCGAACTCTTCAGTCTTTGAAATTTGGCTACAACAAACTGGTAATAATGGGAAAACAGAGCCTGTAAAATAGCCATAGAATGCTGAAAATGCAAAAATAGCACCAACGTTATCCCCAAAAGGTAATAATGAAACATATGGTATGATGCCTGAAAGTAACAACATAATAGACATAACATTAAACCGTCCATATCTATCAGCTAACCAACCAGTCATCCAACGACCAGGTATACCAGTAGCCTGAGTAATAGATAACATGACATATGAAGTAGATAATGTCTGTCCTTGAGATCTAGCGTATGAAGCTAAATAAGTTGTTGTAACAAATACAGAACATTCACCAAATGTGCAACCTAAGACCACAAACAAGTAAGCAGGATCTTTCAACCCTCTAAAATCAAATGAGTTGGTAACATAACTGACAACTTTTCGAAGCTTAGTACCTTCACTTGTCTGCCTTGGAAGTCTTTCTCTGACTAAAAAAATTGCAAAACTATAACAAAATGCAGCTATTAATGCTAAAATTCTCATTGCCCAGATGAACCCAACTTCTTCGTATAACTTTCTCAGCATTAATGGAAAAATAATACCGCCAATGGAGCCACCAGTTGAAGCAACAGAGGTTATAAATCCTCTCTTTCTACTAAAATATTGAGTGATACAACCAAATGCAGGAGCCATTGTACAAGCACAGCCAATTCCTACCAAAATACTGAATCCTAATATAAAATGCCATGTCTTAGTGGCATTTGCAGTTGCAATTAAACCAGCAACTGTCAGTATACAACCTGAAATTAATAAAACCCTTGATCCATTTCTGTCAAAATAAACACCAGCAAACATTAACGAAATGAAATTAATAAATAACACTAAAGCAAAAATCCATGATATGGTAGTGGTATTAATATCACGTAATTGATTTTCTGAAATGTATGTTTGTAAAACACCAAGTGTATTGAAAAACCCAAAAGTGAAAGTCAAAGCCATGAATGAACCAACAACTACAAGATAAGCATCTCTACCACCTTCAGGAAAAGTTAACTCGTTATCCTTAGAATACATTAAATCATTTCCAATGGTAGCATTTGAGATAACCGACAGAGTATCTTCACATTTTTGAGATTTACCAACATATTGGCTATTATTTATTTTATCAAAATACGAAGTAGCTGTTTCTTCCTCGTATACAGCTGTTCTGTTTGTGTCTAGAGGTTCATTCATTCAATTCAGACTAATAATTTGAGCAACAGAACCTCATTTTGGTTAATTTAAAATTTAGAGCCTCACAGATTTGAAATTTTTTACAATGGCTTTGAAAGTTTTTTTTTTTTCAAAACTATTTCCACTATTTCCACCATTGTGTTGAAACTTGATAATTACATTTAGATTTGTGATATTCTTACATCAATTTGAAGACTCTGAATATTTAGCAAAGTTTAGTTACTAATTGTATTATATTTCAGGTTTCAAATCAATTTGATTAATATTGACCATTTTACAATTCTCTACAGTATCTCTCTGTCATTAAATCGATCTATCAGAACTATGCGAACTATTTAAAAGCTATTATTAGAACTTCACAAAGAGTGTTTTACCAACACAAAGAAACTTTGAGATAAGGTAACATGTAGAAGATGCAAACATGATTGATCCCGCTAAATAAACAAGACAATTAGTATAGTCAGATGGTTTGCCATCACCAATAATAGCACCAGCAATAGGAATAGCAGCTAGACTAACAAAGGCAACAATAGCATACATTGTACCATATCTTCTACCAAACTCTTCAGTTTTAGATATTTGACTACAACAAACTGGTAATAATGAAAAAATGGAACCTGTAAAGAACCCCCAAAATGATGAAAACACAAACAAAGCTGAAAGGTTGGAGCCAGCAGGTATTAGAACGGCAAATGGAATAACACCAGAGATGAATAATGTAATAATCATGACGTTAAATCTACCATATCTATCACTCAAATATCCAGTGATCCAACGACCTGGAACGCCACAAGATTGACTAACAGCTAATAATATTAGTGAAGTGGAGAGGGATTGTCCTTGAGATCTAGCATATGAAACTAGATAAGTGGCCGTAATCAATGCTGAAGATTCTGCTAATGCACAGCCAACAACTAGAACAGAAAATCTTGTATCCCTAAGTCCAGTAAAATCAACAGCAGTTGAATAACTCCATATTTTTAGCCATGTAGTTAAATGTGATCTTTCTTGTCTAGGAAGTCTTTCTTTTAGAAGCGCAAAAGAAAATGAATAACAAACAGTTGCAAATAATGCACAAGCTCTCATTGACCAAACGTATCCTATATCAACGAATAACTTTCTCAACATTAATGGAAGTATAATACCACCAATCGAACCTCCTGTAGAGGCAATAGACGTTATAAACCCTCTCTTTCTACTAAAATATTGTGCAACACATCCAAATGCAGGAGAAATCATAAATCCACTCCCGATACCATTTAACACACTAAAACTTAAGATGAATTGCCATATTTTCGTTGAGTTAGCTGTCCCTAGCATACCAGCGACAGTGAATAACCAACCAGTAATTATTAGACCTCTAGAGCCATTTCTGTCAAAATAAACACCAGAAAACACTAGTGTTATAAAATTAACAAATAACATAATTGAAAAAATCCATGAAACGGTAGCTGATTTATAATCTTTCAAAATATTCTCAGAAATGTAAGCTTCAATGACACCTAAACTATTAAACATCCCGAATGAGAAAACTAAAGTCATAAAAGATCCAACAACTACTAAGTACCCTTCTCTACCACCTTCAGGGAAATCTAAGTGTGCATCTTGTTCAAACATTAAATCACGGTCATCAACAGCATTGTTCCCTATTGTTTCATTTGAATGAACAGAAATATTATCTTCATCTAATTTGCTTTCTTTTTCATTTGAATTGTTTCCGATTTTTGATCTAATCTTCAATAGCTCTTCTTCTGGTATAGGCCCTGCATGGTCTGAACTGATGTCTCTTGGCTCAAAATAAGAATTAGCTTCCGGTTCGTAGACTGCTGTTCTATTCGTATCTAAACGGTTATCCATTTTTTAGCTCTATACTTCCAATAAAGAAGAAGCACTAACAAATCAGTTTCAAATGAGAGCTTGAGTGCTTTTTTAAATTATGTATGTTTTGAAAAAAAAATTATACTGTAAAAAAATGGCGGAATTGGATTCCCGGAAGAGTCATATTGTTGAGCACCTGTTTGTGATGTACTTAAAATTAATTGACTATACGAGTTTTGTAATTTGAATAATTAACAAACTTTAGAGCTTTGAAATGAACCATCTATTTTCCTTTCAGTAGGCCAAATACTTATTGGATGTCCTTTTTTTTCGTTCTCTGTTTAGTGTCCAAAGAAAAAATGTGTCATAAGGCCTTAATGATTTGATATTTTCATAGTTATTACTAGAGTAATGAAACCAACTAGTAATATTATTAAAACTTTGCAAAAAGATGAGGACCAACGCAGTATAATTTCGAAATTATATAACAACCACAAGCTGCAAACATCATTGAACCACCATAATATACCATACAAGCAATATAACTAGTAGACGAGCCACTTTTGATAATCACACCTGCAATAGGAAGTGCACCTAGAGCACCAATAGAGACAACAGAATACATTGTACCATAGCGTCTTCCAAATTCTTCAGTCTTTGATATTTGACCACAACAGACAGGTAATAGTGAGAATAATGATCCACTGAAACATCCATAAAGACCAGCAAAAGCAAAAATAGCAGCAGTATTCTCACCTGCTGGTAAAAGGGTGATATAAGGTAAAGTTCCACAAATGAATAAAGAAAATATCATAACGTTGAATCTTCCATATTTATCACTTAACCAACCTGTGACCCAACGACCAGGAATTGCACAACTTTGATTGACTGAAAAGAGTAAGTAAGAGGTAGATAAACTTTTTCCCTGAGCTCTGGCATATGAACCTAAGTAAGTCGCAATAACAAAAGAAGCACATTCACCTAAAGTACAACCCAAAACCACAAACACATATCTGTAATCCTTAAAGCCTTTAAAATCAACAGCATTACTATAACTTAAGACTTTTTGGAAAACAGTTAAATCATCTCTTCTTTGTTTGGCAAATCTTTGTTTCAAAAATAAAACAGAGAATGAATAACAACAAGTTGCAAATAATGCACATACCCTCATTGCCCAAACAAATCCAATCTCAACGTATAGCTTCCTCAACATCAGTGGAAAGATAATACCGCCAACTGAACCCCCAGTGGTGGCCAAAGAGGTCATAAATCCTCTCTTCTTATTAAAATATTGAGCAATGCATCCAAAAGCTGGAGAAATAATTAAACCACCTCCAACACCAATTAAAACACTAAAAGTTAAGATAAAATGCCATACTGCTGTTGCATTAGCCGTTCCTAATAATCCTACAACAGTCAACAGCCATCCTGTAATAAGTAAAGCTCTTGAACCATTTCTATCAAAATATAACCCAGAAAACACTAATGTCAAAAAATTGATAAATAACATGATTGAAAAAATCCATGAAATGGTGGATGACTTGATATCAACTAATTGGTTTTCAGATATATGAGTTTCTATCACCCCCATGCTGTTAAATAGACCATAAGTGAACGTCAAGCACGTAAACGAACCAAAAACTGTCAAATAACTATCCTTACCACCTTCTGGGAAATCCATATGAGCATCAGCTGCGTACATCAGGCTATCTTTATCTTTAGTTTCTTCAGTCAAGTGTGAATGATTGATTCTATCCTCTATTTTTGGGATGGTTTGAATTGATGAACTTCCTATTTTCGAGTTTATATCTTCTAGATCTTGAGATTGATAGTGTTTGGAATGTCAACTATCATTAGCTGTATTCTTTATAGAATCAAGAATATAGTTGTGAGTGATTGATGTTGGATTCATCTCTGTCATTGTGCAGGTACTGACTCATGAAGTTGATTTTTGTTTTCTTCAACAAATCTTTCAATCATCAATAAGATTGTTATTAGATAACAAAGCGGCTATCGTTTACCGGAACTACAATTCGTATCTTTTGCCCCAACCAGAAAACATTTGAAGTATTGGTTGGAAACATCTATAGATATCGGTTAGTGTGTGTCATATTGAGTATGTTAACAAATGCTTGCAGCTTTGAGAGTCTCGATCTCTTTCTCCAAAATGAATACGTTGGTTACGTTTACTTTACTATCAATTTTAGTGGTTTCCAACCAGACGTATCATTATCAAAACCTACGCTGTTCGTAACAAAACTTTGAACAAAGATTTACTCTATACTCTAAACACGACAATTAGAAATCTCAACAACTAAAATATCAGAGGCACCTAAAGCCTTCAATTTATCTAAAATATCACCTTTAGAAGCTCTTTCAATCATAGAAGAAACAGCAACCCAACCATCATCATCAATTGGGGAAACAGTTGGAGCTCTTCTACCTGGAGTAACTTCCAGTAACTGGCTCAAGCTTTCTCTTGGTGCATTATAAGTACATAAAACAAATTTTTGGGCAGCTAAGACACCTTCAATTCTGCTTTTAATCTTTTCAATGATAACTGAATCAGATGAAGGTTTCTTGGATTGAATTAAATAAGCTGAAGTATCAATAACAGTTTCAATAGCAACTAAACCTGCAGCTCTCATGGTCTCACCACTTTCTACTAAATCAACAATAGCATCACCAACACCTAGTGCACAAGAAGCTTCCACGGAACCACCAACGTATTTAATTTTAGTTTTTAAAGGTTGACCTCTTTCAACACCTTCTAATTTCTCAAAAAATCTTGTTGTTAAGTTAGTGAATGAACTAACAACGTTTTTACCAATTAATTGTTTTGGATCTTTAATATCACCATCTTTTGGAACTTGAACTTGTAGCTTACATTTACCAAATTTCAAATCTAAAGCTAAATCAACATCAACTTCTGATTCAACAACTTGATCAACACCGGTGATACCTAAATCACATCTACCTTCACCTACGAAAGTTGGGATATCAGCAGCAGGTAAAAAAATTAAAGCAATTGGTAAATTAGTAGACAGAGCAATATCTAGTCTGTTTGAGCGATGGAACTCAACATCTGAACCTTTCAGTAATTGAATAGCTTTTTCATAAAGTCTACCCTCTTTATTCAAAATAGTTAGTACCTTATCACTGAACCGAAAAAATGACAAGAAGGCTCTTAATGTGAGGGTTAAGATGATTCAAATTTTGATATTCTTACTCTTTGGAACTGCAAATAATAGCCTGTCGTTCAAGTGATTAACTAAATCCATTATATAGTGAGATTTAAGATGAATTATATACCAAACGTGGTAAGTGATGAGTTTTTGACTCATTTCGAAAAAAAATTAAACGAAATCACGTGCATTTGTTGTTACGATAACCAATTTTAACAGAATAATAAAAAAAACTGTGATAAATTAACTATCTAAAAAGTAGGAATGCTTTCTAATTGATTTAAAACAGACGAATTGAATGGAAATTGTAATGGAGAATGGGGTCATCTATATGTAGTACTGTCTTTGTTATATATAAATATTTGTATATAATTGTAACTTTAACCTTTTAATTCTTCATCACCATCGTGGTCTTTCACTGAGTCTTCAGTATCTTCTCTTTCTTTCTTCTTAGCTTTTTCTCTTCTCCAAAATTTCAGTAATAAGTCAGCATATCTTTGTAACTCTTCTATTTGAATTAGTAACTTGAAATCAAGAAGCAGTAAAAATTGCAATTCTAAATGATTTAATTCTTCTAATGGTAATCCACCAACTTTGGCATATCTTGAATTCTTATAAAAAATATCACTGAAAAACTTAGAAGCAACAGTTATACCAGATATAATCAACCTATGGATATTGTAGCTATCCATAACAAACAACTGATTATCTGAAATGTTTGTAGAAGTTGGTTGACTAGTATTGGTGTTCGTATTCGAACCACCATCACTATTATTAGTATTATTATCTTCATGACTAAATTGTTCTTCCACTTCACCCTCATTAGCATGTGGATCATTAGGATTATCATTAACATTTGCCATTTTAGCAATTCGATCGAAATAAACTAATAACGTTAGAAACACTTCATTCGTAACGGGACAATATTTCAAAATTCTACTTAAATATGCATGGATTGAAATTGCTGGGACGTTTCTACCATGGAAAGCCAGCACATTAGCAGTAAACTTATTTGTATCATGAAATTTAGAAGCATGATGATAATGATGAGGATGTAACGTATCATTAGCTTCAATAATTTTTTGTAATAAAGCACTTAACATCATTAACAAATCATCGACTGGATGATTAACTATATCTAAATGAGTGGAATCACTTGATGGAATAGATGGGAGTTGAGGTTGATGTGTTGTGATAGAAGGGGTGTGAGTATCAGTTGTCAGATCAGTGGATCTCTCCTGTGTTTGTGGATCAGATTGTGTTATAAATGATGGAGGTTTTAAAGGTTTTTGGAATTCTGTATAATCTATCTTTTTTGAAAAATCCATGGGAATAGCTGTTTCTGTATTCAAATTAGTTGTAGGCTCAGGATTTCTAGTGTATTTGGATGTAATATTTGGGAAAGATGAAGAGACTGATGGAAACTGATGTTGTTGATATTGGGGATAATGTTGAAAATGTGTAGGAATTGAATTGTTTGCGGATGAATAAGAGGATGATACCACACTTGGAGTGTTGTGATATGGGGTATATGAATTAACCAATTCAGATTGTTTAAAATGGGATGATGTAGATGGTGGCTGGATTTCAATATTAGAGGATCTTGTTAAAAAATCAGAATTGATCGATGCCTCCTGAGGACTAGTACGAGCTGATTTGAAATTATTATTACTGCTTTTTTTTTTGTTGTTAGATTGATCATATAATACAGGAGATGTCATTGGATTTGATTGCATCTGTTGAGTTGAAAACGTTGCAGTTGATGAAGATGATGCTAATTTTGAAGTTAATAGGGAAGGTCTTGGACCTGACATAAATCCCGAATTAGCATTAAAACTGTTACCTTCTGCAATTGAATTTCTTTGAGAATAACTTGGAGGTTCTGCCCTTGGAGAGAAATTTGCAGTTGGAGATGCAGAAGTGAATGGATTTCTTAGATTATTAACTGTGTTTACAAAATGATTGTTATATGAATTGATAAAGCTTTGAGAATGAGTTGAATTGGCAGATGAGGAAAATTGGAAGTCTTTTGGTGAGGTTTTGAAAGAACGAGCTGTTTGAAAAGACTCAGGCATAAATTGAGTGTTGATATTCGTATTTGTCGAGCTAGTCGTTGCGTTTGAAGACTGCTCCTTGTCATGGCCGGGGATGACAATGGGTTGGGACTGATCGTGGTCCATTGTGAAATGTTGGCCTTCTTTTCCAAGTTGTTAGTTGCTGTCATTGGAAAAGCAGGTCCCTCATGTGGTAATGAGTACTCACTGTAATTCTATTAGTAGAGGTGATGGTGGTAAAAAAGTACAAATTTAGTGTTGTAACAATAACAAATCCAAAAAGTAAGAGAGCACGGTGGTGATGAGCAGTTAGGGTGATACCTCGGTTTAGATCTTGCATATGAACCGGAATTAGTAACTATAGAATTCATTTACATATTTATTATTGATATCTCTCGAGTTAATTTTACCATTATAACCATGTCTACGAAGAGTAAGATCACTCTAGCTGTCAGCACTGTCGCTACTATTGCGACAGTCATTTGGGTCCACAAAGTCCAAGACGAAGAACGTCAAGTAAGTTAGTTGAATTATGTCCTGAAGTAGAGATGGAATACTAACAAAATTTAGGCTTTACATCAGGGTCCAATCAAGGATGCTATCAGAGTGGAAGAAAAGGCTTTAAAGAAGAAATTACTTGCTAATAAGTTAGAACACGAGCATCAGCAAGAACTTCGTAAACAATATGAAGCTTTACAACCGTTATCTGGTGTTACTGTAACAGCAGATGAGCCTAAAACAGATTGAAACTTGAGAAAATAAAGAGAATGGCATTGAGAGTTGTGTATATATAGTAAAATCACTGTAAATATAATGTAAATATAATGAAAATATAATGAGAATAAGACGAACGTAGAATAATTTGTCTACTGTTCAGCTCTAGCCTCTCAGTGCTAAACGAACTGACAGTCGCGAATGATCGCTAATTTTGAGACGAAAGACGGTCCGTTAGAAAAGTTTACAAGAACAAGAGAGATATTTTGATAATTCATTCTCATGTCTTTTGTTCAATCCTTTACTCGTTTAACTAGGGCTCCAATTACTAAGTCATTTGCCATGTCTGCTAGATCATTAACCACAATCACTCCAGTACGTATACAATCCAATTGAGCATCAACATCTTCTTCACTTCGATTCACATTTTCATACATACTAACATCACCTCCTCTTTAACAGGTTGCCACTAAAAAAGCACCACCTGCTGCCGCATCTTATTCACAAGCTATTAAGGCTAACAACTTCATCTACGTTTCTGGTCAAGTCCCATTAACCCCAGAAGGTGTTAAGATTGAAGGTACTATTGCCGACAAAGCTGATTTATGTATTCAAAACATCAAAAATATCTTAGAGGAAGCTGGCTCTGGTTTAGATAGAACTGTTAAACGTGAGTATTTGATTGTTTAACAATCCATTCTCCTCGATTGAGTTCTGCACCAACAATTTATGGTAGTCTATTTTGTTCAAATTTTACTAACTAATTGACTAGTTAATGTTTTCTTAACTGATATCAATGATTTTGCTGAGTTCAACAAAGTCTACGCCAAATATTTCAACACCCACAAACCAGCCAGATCATGCGTTGCGGTGAAAGCGTTACCATTAGGCTGTGATGTATGTATAAATATCCTAGTTTTCCTTAAACCTGTTACTAACATGGAGAATTTTAGGTTGAAATTGAAGCTATTGCTGTCGAAAACTAGATTGTTTGAGAACCTTATGGCAATTGGATATTTTACTTCTTATATAAACAATATAAAGACTTATAAGTTGACTAAGAGATTTGTAGATCAGGATTCAGTACAAAACTTCGAAAATGACACATAGAATCCACCATGGGGTGGGTGGGGGCTTACTCGAGTCACGTGGATTGTATTAGGGTAAGAGCAAACATAATATACTAAAACATCCAAACATTAACAGACTCCGAATGAAAAAAGTCCACAGTCCAGACTGAAAAAAAATACAAGTAGAATGGAAAATCAATACTCATCGAATAGGATCAACTAACAAGGACACAAAAATGGCTGGAAGAGTTACTTACAGAAGAAGAAATCCATGTATGTTTTAATTACAAAAGAGAGAATCAAAGCTTATAAGGAAGAAGAGAGCTAAATGAAGTGTTCATTTAGTAAATTTAGAATTCAATATAAAGTAGAAGTATTCAAGATTCACTATCAACAATAAATCATAATTAAGAGAAGAAGAGATAGAAGAGATCAAATTTTATGACAAAAAGAAATTATGTGCTCAGTGTAATCAAGCTGGAGACAAAGAAATCGTATAAAAGTTCGTAATCTAGTTCAATTTATAGTAATGTCAATATTTTCATCAATATGTGTCTTGAAGTTAGTACCAACACCATATAGGAGAATTCAGAGAGACTACAATGATATCGTTGTTCTATGAAACCATTTGTACTCATGAGGTTCAAGAAGTCCCTGAAGTTCAAAAGAAATTCCAGTATAGAATTCATAAGTTAGAATTGACAACGAGAATCATGTTATAAACATTCAACCTACTCAAATTTCAGTTTCAAAACGTCCAGAATAATTGCATGATCATATCCATATGCTATAGAACTATTTATACTCATCTATATCTTCCTTCAAGCTTCCAGGTTATTCTCATGATTCCCCAAATTGTCAAACGTATACTAACAATTATCACAGACAACACCAAATCCAACAAAATTGTTGTTGTTAAAACCCCAGGTGGTATCTTACGTGCTCACCACGTTAAAAAAGCTGGTACTCAACCAAAATGTGGTGACTGTGGTATTGATTTACCAGGTGTTGCTTGTTTAAGACCAAGACAATACGCTAACATTTCTAAAACTCACAAAAAAGTCCAAAGAGCTTATGGTGGTTCAAGATGTGGTAACTGTGTTAAAGAAAGAATTGTCAGAGCTTTCTTAATTGAAGAACAAAAAATTGTTAAAAGAGTTGTTAAAGAACAAGCTGCTAAAGCTGCCAAAGCTTAGATCAACTTCATAATCTCTAAGTTAAAATAAACGCTTCACATTTGATTTGGATGTAGATGATGTTTTAGATAGTATTGAAACACTAGAACGACACAACAATAGATTGACATTTTGTCTAAGTGTGTCCGAATCAAAAACTTGAAAATCAACAAACTAGTGTGTTGTTTAATATAGAAACAGTTCCAATACGCTCTCTTGAAGCAAATACATCACAGAAAGGCTGTCACTGTCTCACAAAATTGCTTAATTGATTGCTCATCATTCATTGATCTACATAAAACTACACAGGTTACCTCTAAAATTCTTTTTATCATATAGATCAGATTTTGGCGGTTAAATAGCTTCAGTGCATCAAGGTCAATTAGTTGTAAACTCCTCACATTAAATCATTCAATCAACAGATATTCAGTTACTTCTAAGGTCCCTAGTTTGATTGACAGATTGGTTCAAGTTGGTTGAGTCTGTTTACGTCATCGTCAACACTTACTCCCGTTGGTCTACTTTTAGTCTAGATGCCTTCACTCTCCAAGATTGGATCATTACCGAACCGTCATCAGTCAAGCGTTTCTTCATTTGATTTAAATTTTGACGACTCTTTAGAAGCTGCTTTGAATAATATCGAAAATAGTGTCAATCCTTTCACAAGTGATAATCAGGATAAAGATAGTGCCAATCTATCATTAAATTTAGATCCAAACGGTATAGTTATGCATTCTTTATCCAACAGTCAACAAAACTCGAGGAAAGACTCATTTGATGATGTGTTTGGTAATGATGAATCACCATTAATTAATAGTAATCCAGGTACCGGATCAGACTCAGTATGGTCTAAATTTAGCTCTGTTTTTCAGAATTCGAAATTGAATAACAGTAACGTTAGACTGACACAAAAACATTCAGAAAGATCAATATTCCCAAATTTACCAGGTGGTAGTCATAATAATTATGCTTCAAATGCGATTTCTAATGCAAAATATAATCCAATTTCATTCATACCTCTAATTCTTTATGAACAATTCAAATTTTTCTTTAACTTATACTTTTTATTAGTTGCATTATCACAAGCTATACCTGCTTTAAGAATTGGTTATTTGTCATCATATATTGTACCATTAGCATTTGTTTTAATTGTCACAATGAGTAAAGAAGCAATTGATGATATTCAGAGAAGAAGGAGAGATTCAGAAGCGAATAATGAATTATATGAAGTCATTGGTCAGACCAAAATGGTTCCAAGTAAAGATTTGAAGGTTGGTGACTTAGTTAAATTACATAAAGATGTTAGAATCCCTGCTGATATGATTATTTTACAATCAAGTGAGAACTCTGGTGAATCATTTATCAAGACAGATCAATTAGATGGTGAAACTGATTGGAAATTAAGAATCGCTTCCAATCTAACTCAAAATTTATCACTAGATGATCTAAATAACGTTAACATTGTTGCATCTCCTCCAAATAAATCAATCCACTCGTTTCTAGGTAAATTAAATTATGATGGAACAGAAATTGGCTTAACTATAGATCATACACTATGGGCAAACACTGTGTTGGCATCTGGTACAGCAATTGCATGTGTCATTTATACGGGTACTGACACTAGACAAGCAATGAATACTACTAAATCTGGTGTTAAAACAGGTTTATTAGAGTTGGAAATTAATAAATTATCTAAAATATTGTGTGTTTGTGTGTTTTTGTTATCGTTCGTTTTGGTTGCATTCAATGGATTCAAATCTGATTGGTATGTTGATGTTATGAGATTCTTAATTCTATTTTCGACAATTATTCCAGTTTCTTTAAGAGTTAATTTAGATTTAGCTAAATCTGTTTATTCTTATCAAATTGAACATGACGATTCCATTAAGGAAACCATTGTCAGAACAAGTACTATTCCTGAAGATTTAGGTAGGATTGAATATTTATTATCTGACAAAACAGGTACTTTAACTCAAAATGATATGGAATTAAAGAAATTACATCTTGGTACAGTTTCGTATGCTGGTGATACAATGGATCTTGTTGAAGGTTACGTTAATAATATATTTTCCAATGATTCATTAAATAAAAAAAAAGTATCAATAATTAATAAAAGAGATATGTGCAATAGGGTTGTTGATTTAGTTGCAACTTTAGCACTTTGTCATAATGTTACCCCTACTCTGGAATATGGCTCAATTACATATCAAGCTGCATCACCTGATGAAATTGCAATAGTCAAATTCACTGAACTAGTTGGGTTATCATTATTTAAAAGGGATCGTCATAATATTACATTAATTCATAACTCTACAGGACAATATTTGAATTACGAAATTCTACAGGTTTTCCCATTCAATTCAGATACTAAGAGAATGGGGATAATTATTAAAGATTTGCAAAAAGATGAAATTTGGTTTTTAGAGAAAGGTGCCGATAGTGTGATGAAAACAATCGTTCAGTCCAATGATTGGTTAGAAGAAGAGACCAATAATATGGCAAGAGAAGGTTTAAGAACTTTGGTTATTGCAAGAAATAGGTTAACAACAAAAGCATATGAACTATTTAAGACAAAATATCAAGAGGCTTCTGCATCTATGGCCAATAGGGATTCAGCAATGCAAGCGGTAATTCAAACTCATTTAGAAACTGATCTGGAATTATTAGGTCTAACTGGTGTTGAAGACAAATTACAAGACAATGTCAAATCATCAATTGAATTGCTGAGGAATGCTGGCATTAAAATTTGGATGTTAACTGGTGATAAAGTTGAAACTGCAAGATGTGTTTCCGTTAGTGCAAGATTAATTTCTAGAGGTCAATACGTCCATACAATTACAAGACTAACAAGAAAAGAAAATGCATTACATGCTCTGGACTATTTGAGAATTAACAAACAATCATGTCTTTTAATTGATGGTGAATCATTGGGATTTTATTTGAAACATTTCAGAAATGAGTTCTTTGATGTTGTTGTTAATTTACCTTGTGTGATTGCTTGTCGTTGTACTCCTCAACAAAAAGCTGATGTTGCTTTACTGATCCGTGAAATTACAAACAAAAGAGTTTGTTGTATTGGTGATGGTGGGAATGATGTTAGTATGATTCAATGTGCTGATGTTGGTGTTGGTATAGTTGGTAAAGAAGGCAAACAGGCCTCTTTAGCGGCTGATTTTTCAATTACACAATTTTGTCATTTGACTACATTATTATTATGGCATGGAAGAAATAGTTATAAGAGATCTGCTAAATTGGGACAATTTGTCATTCATAGAGGTTTACTGATCTCTGTTGCACAAGCTATTTTCTCAATCACATCATCTTATGAACCAATTGCGTTGATTACAGGTTTTTTGATGGTTGGTTATGCTACATGTTATACAATGATGCCAGTTTTCGCTTTAGTGTTTGATTATGACGTTGAAAGAGAAGTTTGTTTTGTGTTTCCTGAATTATATCACGAATTGACATCTGGTAAATCATTGAGTTATGTAACATTTTTCGTTTGGTGTGCAGTGTCATTATATCAAGGTTCTGTTATTCAATTATTCTCACAAGCATTTACAAGTATTAATGTTAAAGATTTTACTAAAATGGTTGCATTATGTTTCACAGGATTAATCATCAATGAATTAGCGATGGTTGGTATTGAGACTCATACTTGGAATAAAACTATGATTTTTTCTCTGGTTTTCACGTTATTACTGTACATTGGCTCAGTTCCATTATTATCTGAATATTTTGATTTGGAATTTATGAGCTCTGTCAGTTTTTATTGGCAGTTAACTGTTATTGTTGCTACCTCAATTTTACCAATTTGGTTAGCGAAAGTCATATATAAGAGAATTTATCCACCAAATTACGCAAAAGTTCAAGGTTATTAGAACAAATTATTCATGTGTATATTATTTTTTAATCACAATACAGCTATTGGTTATTATAAGATTGTATATTGTTATCTCTATATAAAACAGAATGATACACAAAATGAAGATAGAATATTTACAAAAATAGCAGAATGGCTATATTAAAAGCCTGATAGATATCTCATTTTATCCACTTCTAGTCATCATTGAACTTTCATCATCACTATTATCTTCATCAGAACTATTATGATCCAAAGCGTCTTGTGTTGTATTTTTATGACGTTGGAAATCCTTAGCATGAGCGTTAACGATAGCTTCTGAAACATTTTGGAAAACTCTTGAATTCAAGATATTAGTTCTTCTTTGATCACCTGATGAAGCCATTCTTGAAACATCTTGTGTGTTAGTAGTATCGAATCCAACATTCGATTCTAAATCAACACGTCTTACGGTCACTGTTGATGGAACTCTTGACATGGTAGATGCACCATCTCTTATGATAGTTTCATAAGGCAATCTAACTTCTCTTGATGCTCTATATGAACGAATATTAGCGATATGTTCATTTTCCATTCTAATCAGCAACCAAATAAATCTTCTCACGATTTCTGCAATACCAACAAAGAAACTGGTCATTGCAGATTGTTGAATCTGTTGATTAAATAATGCATAAAAAATCCATTGGAATCTTAATATTGTATTACTGGTAATTGCAAAATAATATGTCCATCTTGGGTACGTTAACGTTTTTCTTAACAGAGTTGTATCTTGCATCAATGACCAATCCATGAATATATCCCATAATCCACTTAATACTGAGTTGACTATCGCAATGAAAATGAACAAGCCTCTGTTCGTTTCAGTTCTATCAATACGATAAGCACTTAGCATTGCATAATAAGCAATTGCAATACCATATTTAAACATATTCGCTAAATGAGGAAACCAATCACCAGAGTCTGAATAACGTCTAAAACATTGTAAAAATCTCCAAACTGAAGGTAAGGCTGAAAAGAACCCCATTAATCTTGATCTTGAGGAACCACAAACTGGATCACCAATGTCAGCATCTTTCCAATGAGTGGCATAAACACAAAAAAAGAATGATAAATTCCCCATAGTGTAAGTTAAACTGCAAAGAATATCACCAAGAAAGAAATCTTTAAATTCCACAGGATAAAATCCTGAAAATATTAGTCTCCAAATATCAATGATTAACCATTTTCTCGAGTTTAAATAAAAGATATCAAAAGGCATGAATAAAACAAACAATGCAAATGCAAAAAAAAACCAAGGCCAATCTCTTGATGGAATGATAGTTGGCCAAAAATCATTAAACCCAAACCAGGCAAATAATGATAATCCAAACAAATAAAATGAAGGTAATAAATGGATTTGTTTAGAATTTAAGCAATCTCTTTGATTAAATTCGAAGATGAATTTATAATTGACTTTGAATTTTGACCAAATATAACAATCAATACCAAAAAAAAATGCCATTAAAAGCATCAAAAAAAATCCTGCCCATATTTGCAGAACAAATTTAACTTCCATTGATATACTGTCTTCCAAAGATTTACAACCTAAATAGACAGCATATATGAACAATGGAACAGAAAGACCATAAAACATCCCGGATAGAAATGTGGAAGTATAAAATAATTCATCATGTAAATTGGAACGTAATTTTTCGATTGCAATTTTTCTATTACCATGTTCAAAAATTGAACTATATAAATCTTCGACTTTTGGCAATAAATTATCAAGGATATCACTTGATGTAAAATAACTTGAATTGATTTTATTCATATATGTGTCAGATAAAGAGGAAGATGTCTTTTTGTCATATTTTTTAACCAATTTTCTAAATGCAGTACGATTCAACATTCTATAATTTTTTAAAAGTTCTAAACCTCTATAGAACTCTTGAACTGCTGCTTTCAATTGTCTTTTAGCAACATAGTATGGGATATCTTGGGTATGGTGTTCATAATCTTGTAAGGGACGATTATCTTCTTCATGAGCTTTTGAGCGACCGAAACTCAAATCAGGTAAACTTGGTAATTCATATTTGTTAAGTTTATAAGTAGTTTTATGGAGACTTTTTTTGATTAATTCTTCTCTCTCATTTTGTGCCTTAACTTTGATTTTATCAGCTCTTAGATGATGTAACTGATCCTGCAATAGTAAGAATCTTTCAACCGCATGATCTTCATTTTCTTTATAAAATGCGTTGATCTTATCCAATTGAGTGTTTAACCATTCTATGAATTCATTTTTAGCTGTATCATTAAAATTCGGTAATGGTATACTAGGTGTAGTAACAACAGATCCACCACCATAAGAAAGAGGACCACTACTTTTACCAGTGTTTCTTCTCGTTAAATTACTTTGATCATTACTATCCTTTAAATACTGTTCATATTGACCATTGTTTGAATTAGTTGCAGTCCTTTGAACGCTCTTAAGCAATGGAGTTCTATCATCACTTTTTTTCGTTTCAGGCGCAGGGTTTATACCACTGTAGCTTTCTTCAGTGCTTGGATCTAAGGCAGCAGGCGGTAATTCAGGGAAATCATCTGTGCTCTTTGATTTTGGGTTTAATTTGATACTAAACTTTGGATTTGTGAAAGTCTTTGCTAGGAAATTAGGAGATGTTGTGATTTGTTTGATTTTCTTTTTACCGCCTTTATAGTCCAAATATTTGTCCTCCCATTCTGGTACTAAATTCTCTGCAAGAGTCTCTGCAAACTTCATAAGCTTTGCTCTTCAAAGATGGTAAGTTTCAATAACTGTGATATAAAGAACAAACAAAAAATGAACGAATGGAACTGCTTCTCAGTAGCGATAAAACGTGCTGTTATTTGATGGTTTGACTAGAAATGATCTCAAGTTCGCACTGACTTCTGATAATGTGATTCTCAGTTAATATTCTTGCTTCAAATGAGATTAAAAGACTTTCAAAAATTTTAAATGAAGTTTTTTCAGAGTTAAATTAAGAAAATTCTTTTAGCTTCCATTTATGTGGATAAATGCATGACTGTTGGTTCCATATTTCCAATCCGTTGATGTAGTGTGCGGACCATATTTAGCTAGACACAAAAATGTGAAAAATTTCGTAGATCATGCAGTTTTGAACATGAGCTGGGTATATAGCTAGTTTTCATAAAAGATTTTTACAGCATTTGGTAGAATGTCTGCTAGGGTTGTTGTCACAGGAGTAGGACTTGTTACTCCTCTGGGGGTTGGGAAAAATCACGTTTGGAATAGGCTACTTAACGGTGAATCGGGACTCGTCTCCACATTAAGCCTAAATGATGAAAGATATAACGATATACCTTCGAAAGTAGTTGGAGCTGTTCCAAATGGTAATTTAAGTGAAGGTAAATGGAACCCAGAACAGCATTTGGAAACAACTGAAATTAGAAGAACTGCAAAATTTTCTCAATATGCATTAGCTGCTGCTAAAGAAGCGTTAACTGATGCTAATTGGTTTCCCAAATCGGATAAACATCAATTTGAAACCGGTGTTTGTATAGGTTCAGGGATTGGAGGTATTGAAGACTCTTATGATAATTCAATCGCTTTAGGAAAAGGGGGATATAGAAAAGTGCAGCCTTTATTTGTTCCTAAACTGCTACCTAATATGGCTGGAGGGCTGGTATCTATCAAATATGGTTTGAAGGGTCCGAACCATTCCGTCTCAACAGCTTGTGCAACAGGTAATCATGCTATTGGTGATGCTTTTAGATTTATCAAAGATGGGTATGCGAAAGTCATATTAGCAGGGGCTTCTGAAGCTTCAGTACATCCTTTAGCTTTAGCTGGTTTTGCTAGAGCTAAATCTGTTGTAACAAAATTTAATGATGACCCAACTAAAGGTTCGAGACCTTTCGATAAAGACAGAGATGGCTTTGTTCTTAGTGAAGGTGCTGGACTAGTGGTACTAGAAGAACTAGAACATGCTAAACAAAGAGGTGCTAAAATTTATGCCGAAGTAGCAGGTTATGGTTTATCAGGAGATGCGTACCATATAACAGCTCCTTCTCCAGATGGTACTGGCGCTTCAAGATCGATGGAGTTAGCATTGAGAGGAATTGATAAATCAAAAGTGAATTATGTTAATGCACACGCAACTTCCACAAATATAGGTGATCGAATTGAAAGTTTAGCAATCAAAAACACATTCGAAGATTCATATAAGGGAGATTTGTATGTTACATCTACAAAAGGTTCAACAGGACATCTATTGGGAGCAGCTGGTTCTGTGGAGTCAATCTTTACTATCTTATCAGTTCAACAGAATATTATTCCTCCAACTCTGAACTTAGAAACTCCTGGTGAAAGTAAAGATGATATTCCAGAAAATTTTGATTTGAATTATGTTAGAGGGAAAGCATTGAAAACTACTGTTAATTATGGATTAACAAACAGTTTCGGTTTTGGAGGTACTAATACTTCACTACTATTCAAAAAATATACTGACTGAAATAATAATAGTACAACTAATGTAAATATTTATGACTTGTGATGATGAATTATATAGAGTATTATGTACATCAACTATAAAATAAATGGAATTATAGACCATTTGGGCACTTTCCCATCTCCATTTTTCTTATAATACGCTCTTGTTTCAATTGATGAAACTGATAAATTAACGATTACCCAAATTAAAGCTAAAAACATTGTGAAATTCTTTAATAATGCGAATATTGATAAATATACTAAAATTTCATCAAAATAATGAGCACAACATGAAAACTTGAACATTCCAAATGATGGAATTGTATATTTAACTAATTTTGACAGATGTAAATGATGTAAAAATTGTGATGAAGCGGCCAAGAAGAATAATAAAACAGGTGGTAGTATGAATAGATAAATATCTTGATTTGAATAATCAATTGGTGTCAAATCTTTGAAATTAGTGTTCAATATTAGTTGAATATTAATACTTGAATAAAAAAAAATCCCTGCTAAATAATGAGATATATTCATTTTAGCCTTTGATGTCTTGTAATTCATCATTAAAATAGTTTCAGCAAATCTCTTTAATGAATGTCCCAATATCAAAAATAGAACTAATCTTGATATTTCTATTGGTATTTTACCATAATTACTTGAAATTAATTTATCAATAATAAAATGATTATTATGCATTGTTAATTGAATGAATATAAATCCAATGGTTGACAGTATCAACGATAATAAATAAAAATGCGCAAACCAGACCTTAGGTACTTGCGTTACCATCAGTTCATTAATGAATCGTATATCTGTTTGTTCAAATAATTCCAACTTATCTAAAGTTTTACCATATTTCAAAAAACCTTTCAATTTGGGATCATATTTGGCCAACAACACAGAGAATATTGCAAGAGCAAACAATACTTGCAGTATATTATCGAGTGTTCTAAATAACAATGTATAACTCATAAAAAATTTATACCAATGCGTAATATATTTTGTAATTCACAAAAAAACTACTGTTTTATACGAGTAAATGCTAGAATTTTTTAAAGAGTAAAAAGAATAAAAAAGTGCCATTACCTGGAATCGAACCTGGGTTTCATCGGCCACAACGATGTGTACTAACCACTATACTATAATGGCTTTATTTGAAAGTTATTAATTCCCTGTTTAACAGACTAAGACAACGCCTATTTTAATGAAAAAAGCCCCTGGAACGTCAAACGGTATAACAAATACAGGCTTAACAGAGCAGGAGGATAATGTATAGATAAAGGTTTATGAACAACCATCTAAGAGAAAAAAAAACAAAAAAAAATATTGTTGAAAATCTGCAATTTTAAAACGAATGATATTTCAGGGCAAAGAAGGGAGAGAGCGTTGTATTTTGAGTTCCTTCTATGAAAAAACAGAAGTATCGTATATATAAATTATAATGTTCAATGGTTAATCTATTACATAGTTTTCGTTGGATCATTATCTGAGGATAATTTCTTGTAATGCGAAAGATAAGTGAAAAAGGATGTGCTGTGAAAGAGTCTAATTGATTGTAAAGAGGAAAAGAATGGATTTCAAATGTATAATATTTAAAATTGACGATCAGTAGTAAGAAGGAAAGAATATCCCCAGGAATATACAGCGTACAGAAGAAAATAATTAAATAGTAGTTTATATAATGCAAATGAATAGTGAATAGGGAAAGCTATGTTCATCAAAGATAATGTGGTGTGCTTGCATATCTTTCAAATTGGTATTCTAGCGGTTCGTCATTCTTTTAATATGTAGAACAATCGATTTTTTTCAATAGAATAAGTTATCATCTTTAATCTAATTTTAGATCAACTCCTTGAGTTTAATACCTAATCCAACAGCTTGAATTGTTTGAAATTTACGTCCATAATCTTTAGTTTCCTCTTTAATTTCTTCATGAAAGCAACAACCAGGAAAAGAGACTTTTTTCTTTGTGTAAGAATTTAAGTCTGAATTGCATAAATTGATTAATCTTAATGAAGCATTAATATTATTGTTACTTGAATCCATGACATTCATGTCCTCAGAATATATTCTAAACACTAAAGATATTTCAAACTCATCAACAATGACTTCATCTGTAGAGATTGAAGATTCTGGTGTTTTCTCCTTCTTTGAAGAATTACTCTTGGAGGAGTTTCTTCTGTGATAATAACGCTTTGCAGAATTTGATTTTTTAGGTGGTGGTTGAGTCGAGCTACTGTTTGAGAGTTTTCTGCCTGAAGACATCATAGTATGTAATTAACTTCAGACTTTTGATATAATTGTGAGTTTTAATATGAGGAAAGGAGTCTTTCTTGGAATGTTTTTTCATAGTCTATATACTGTTTAATTTAATACCCATTTGTAATACATCACCGAAAGAAGAAACAGAATAAGGTTTTCTTCACTTCATAGTTTCTTTAATAGAAGAGATTCTTTTTATCAAAATTCTCAGTTCTCGGAGAATGTACTAATCAATCTCCATAAACTGCGTCATTGACTATTAGTATTTAAGGATGAAGGGTTGAGTTATCTTTTCTAAACCTATTCTTGGGAACTCTACATTTAACAGAAGTACCCATGATTCTCATTTTTGTGCAGTAACCCCACCATTTGTTGGTTGCACAGGGCATATGTAATCCTGGATCATAAAATTGTGATTAAGTTACTTTGAGATATCTAAATAAATTTTTGTTTAAGCTTCAAGAGTTTAGTATAATCAGCAAATCAAGTATTCCAGCGAAATTTAATCAATACCACGACACTCTTGCATCTTGCTGAATATATCTTAGCTCAACTTACTATTTCTGTAAATTCAACATTCTAACTATCATTTTGAACATATATAGTATTTCAAAAACCATATACAGCTGAGTTACTTTTAAGATGTTAGAATACCTGTTACCTGTACAATTTTTGCCTACATACTAACATTTAAATGTGATATGATGTCATTATTATTTGACACAAAAATATAATTCAATGGCAATTTTCGACTTCTTACAATTATATTGGGGTATCATCAATATAAATATTGGATTATCAGTGCACAAGTACCTGTGATTGATAGTTTTCTTATATCTATTGATCTAAAACCTATATGTATATCATTTTAATAAATTAGTCACAGTAATGAGTAGTTATTGACAGGAACTTGTAAGTTTTTTGTTATGAAATGTCTCATCGGGGAACACCTAAAGAACATCATATAACGTATATTTCACACTGACACTTTGTATAGTCTTTTTATTATCGTATCTTTCTACAATCAATCCAATTAGCAATATCAACTGATATAAATTAGCGTCATTGAGAATTTTTAATTAGCTTTTAACACTTGTAAAAAAATATTGATAAAAAAAGCAATCCTACATATAATTGAAGTAATTAGTAGAAACAACAATGCTTGCTGTCTTAGAAGCCTAGGTATAAATATCAACGGATTTTTCCTTTTATAACACATTGATCAAACTTCCCTATTTTAACATCACGTTACATTCAGGGTTCTATTAATTATGCGTTGGCCATTCATAATCTCTTTAATTGCACTTTTAGGTGCTGGTTTATTATTATTCTTCAACATTCTTTGTGGTTCGTCAACTAGTTCAATCCTTGGGAAATGGTATTGGTTAGAAGCTTCCACTGAATCAATCCCAGGAGCAAACCCAGTCACTAGATGGACAAATTACAACAGCTGTGGGGTTGACAATGGCAGAAACGTTGACTGCTCTTCAACTTCTGCAGCTTATCCAATGTCACCAGTTTCAAATTTTGGTACCACGGAAGGTGTTCCATCAGGTTTACAAAGTAGACATGGTTCTACTTATTATTTATCTAAAACTGGTTGGGCGTTCTTATTACTTGGTTTACTCTTCACTGTTCTAGCTATTGTTCCTGTGATGTTAAGTATCTGTTTAACTAACTCATTATTTGGTACAATTACTGTGGTTGCTACAAACGTTGCCTTGTTATTCATCATTTTATCTGCTTCATTATTGACTGCAGCTTATGTGAAGGCTAGAAACTCTTTCAGAGATGATGGTAATGTTACTAAATTAGGAAGTACCATGTTTGGATTCATTTGGGCAGGTACAGTGTTGTTAATGATTAGTGCAGTATTGAGTGA
This sequence comes from Phaffomyces orbus, assembly GCA_003708145.3. Taxonomy (NCBI): domain Eukaryota; kingdom Fungi; phylum Ascomycota; class Saccharomycetes; order Phaffomycetales; family Phaffomycetaceae; genus Phaffomyces; species Phaffomyces orbus. Next base: position 141,730 of record PPNK03000021.1, read on the forward strand.
TATTGGTTGTTTAAGTGCTTTGAAAAGAAAAAAGAGACAAAGATATTCAGAGAATTATGAGTCAGAATCTCATGATACTTATGGTAATAACTATGTTGAAGAAAAAGATCAAAATCAATCAACTGGTTTCTTTTCAAGATTCAAGAAAAAATCTAATACTGGTACTGGAACAAATGATAATACATTCGGTGGTACAACTGGTAATGAACCATTAAACCGCTCAGGATTTTCTGGTCCTGTAGGAGGGACAAATGCTGCTGGTATAGCTGCACCTGTCACAGCAGGGGTTGTGGGAGTTGGTACAGGTGTTGCTGCTGCTTCTGCTATTCATGGCAGTGGGTATAAGAACAAATCTAAAAATGAGGAATATAATGATTATATGAAACCAAACGATGCCACAACTGATGCTGCTTTTGTTGGTGCTCCTGTTGTTACTGATACCAAAGGAACTGATGATAAAGCTCTTAGGCAGCCAAAGGCTACTCCAATAGGTGCTGTTAGTGGTAATGAGGCCGCTACTGGTGATACATATGGTGATACCAGAAATTTATCAAGTTCTGATAAAGACCAAACTTATGATTCATATGATGCTAACAAAAAACAGTCATATAGTACTGCTGATGATTCTGCTCCTTGTGATAAATCAAAGGCTATTGGTACTTCACCAATTGTTAATGACTCTTCAACCCCTGTTCCTGGTGATTTTGGTGCCCCATATGATGAATCCAAAGCAGTTGGAACTGATACCAATAGAGGTTTTTCTGATCCTTCAAAGCAAGAAGATAATAAAGGACTTTGGGCCACAGCTGCTGCTGCGTTAGGATTATCTGGTGGTGCTGGTGCTGTTGCTGCTAGTGCTGATAATACTGAGGATTCAGTTGATGAAAATGCATTGAAGAATCAGAACACTACTGATACAGATAATTTGGTTAAGAATGAAGGTGTAGGTGGTACTACTTCAGATACCCATGGAAGACAAGTCACCAAAGATGAATATGGCAATGAAACTGTTGGTTACAAGACTGGTGTTCCTGAAAGTGCTGCCGTTGCTGCTGCTGCCAATGCTACGAATACTGCTTCTACCACATCTTATACTAACTATGAGCCAACTGATTATTACACAGAGAACACTAAGAAAGATTGGAAAAGATCTAATTCTTTAGATGCCGTTCAAACATCAAACAGGAATTTCAAATCGAAATTATCATCAAATGATAAATCCAGTGCCTATACTGGTCAATATGATTCCAAACAAGGTTTAGAAGGTGCAAATATCGTTGGTGAAGTCGATTCCAAGGATAAAGCTTATCAAAAGGGCTCTAATATAAAAGATACCAATTATAATCAAACTAATACCAGATATGGAAATCGTGAAACACAAGATTCTTATGATAATTCAAAAGCTCCTTCTTCACCTCTTCAAAATCCAAAATTCTCATCAGGTGGTTTCGGTAACATGAATTATACCACAGATAGTAAGAACCTTTCAGATTCTAGAGGAATTAACGATCCAATTCCTAGAACTTCAGAAACTGAGTTCAAAAGTGCACAAGACTTACCTGAATACCAACCTCAAGAAAAAGGGTTCATTGCAAAGACAATCGAAGCAACTAAAAGTGTCTCGTGATTTCCACTTTAATTGATTCAATTGTTTAGTATTATTTTAATTTTTTATTTCTATTTTATTCATTAATTATGTATTTGGAATTCGATAAGATTTCATGTATTAGAAAGAAACTTGAATTTCATTTGATCTTACTTGAAACCGGTATTGTTCTTGAAGTTGTGGTTTCACTAGTTAAATTTACTGAGCTCTTCACTTATTTCTATCAACAATTTTTTTTGCCCTCATGATACATAGTTTGGTAAATGTGTTCTGTTGGGAACTGAATGTGGAGCCTTAAATTATTATATTTAGTTTCTCTAAAAATGGGCGTTAAGTTTTTAAGTACTCAAAGTGATGGTCCATAAAGACTTCTGAATTCAATGAATAGGTTTAAGTTTACTTAGTATTGGCCTTAAGAAGAGCTATCACACCATCGACCGTAAGAAATAACTATTCCTCAGACGTTATGAATGCTAAGGAATTAGTACCATTTCTCTCAGACAATACTAGCTGTGTATCATATCAAATGTTTATCTCAAAATATAAATGCTATTATAATTAGTTAAAAACTATTAATACTGGTTATTATTAACGTTAGTTTAATTGATAAACATAACTTTTTATTGATTTAATTATACGTAATACACATAATCATCTTTTTACATATTTTACCTGAAATAGAATTATTTAAATTAATATTTTTTTTTAAAGATTTAATATAATTAAAACCATCTTGAGTTAAATGTTGTTTATTAAAAA